>JAVYIG010000481.1:465000-568879 GCA_035222895.1 Strongylocentrotus droebachiensis | reverse complement strand
ATCCTCAGAAATAATATACAATGTAATCCACCATAAATGCTTTTTAATGGTTTGATTTTTCCTTTATAACTGCAGATTTCCAATTTCTAAAGAATACAGTTACATAGTTTTGTATGGTTTGAAACACCACCTTATAATTACACTTTTCATATTAATGCATACCTTCCGATGTGCTTGGATCTGAAATAATTTGCACTCAAAATGGTGACAAAATATTTCAACGTAGATTGTTATACTTTTTTTAAATTGTAAATGCAGAATTGTTGTAATATGAATTTTACGACTTTGCGAACTTTTAGATGGAAAAAGGATTTATTGCGGCTTTAATACTTTGTAGTCACACCGTTATAAGGAAAAATTATAAGTTTTGTTTTATTTATGCAGAAGCGGGAGTATGAATTAAGGGTTGTTTAACATAGCATGTAGATGAAGGGAGAGGCACAAAGGAGCAGAGCTAGAGGGAGAGAGAGAGAGAGATAGAGAGAGAAAAAGAGCATAGAAAGGAGATCGACATAGACTGAGAGAGAGAGAGAGAGAGACAGAGACAGACAGAGGAGGGGAACAGAGGAGAGGAAGGGACAGACGCAGATGTATGTAAGTATTATTATCGAGAGAGAGAGAGAAAGGAAAAAAAAGAAAGGGGGTTAGAGGTGGAAATGGGGAGACAGAGAGACAGGGAGACATGCGGTTTGAGAAAGAGAGAGAAAGAAAGAAAAAGAGTGGGGAAAAGATAGGGAGAGAGAGAGAGAGAGAGAGACAGACAGAGAGAGAGGGGGGAGAATGAAAACGGTATACATACTCTCCATGTGACATCCGATTTCATCTGAGAAGTCGTGGCAATCGACGACATTGTCGCACCTGGCGATCACGTCAATGAACTGCATCCCAGAACTACAGGCAAAGTCGAGCCTGCCGCATTCCTGGCACCGGGGTTGACCACAAGATCCGTTCGTGTGTCCAGTCCCTTTTTTAAATAATAATAATTATTATAATAATTATTATATTTGAGCGATGTCTTCGGTATGCCATGTCTTCTTTCGACAGGGTTAGTTGGCCCTGAAAAGGATCTACTTATGCTCTCATCTCCACGTTTCGATAGGTTGTCTCTATATCGTCTATCATGGTTTTTAAAATTAGACCATTTTTATCGGTAACAAAAATTAATATTATTGCGTCGGATTGGAGCCAAAGGACATTGACTAACATACTTTAACCCGTTGACTACGAATACTTGCATTCCCATTAGCTTAATACATGCAGGGACCACTCGCTTTCCGTAGACAATGGGTTAACAAAGAGTTAACGCCCTTATACTTATAGACAGTCTTTAGTATCCACGCCAAAATGATGGTTACAGCAAGGAATACGTATCAAGATTAGTGAGAGTCATATACTTTTGCGTTAATTGATTCTTACCAGGGGCGGATCTAGGGGGGTGGGGGTTCGGCGGTTTAAACCCCCCCCCCCCCACCCCCCCTGGGCGACCAAGTGAGAAAAAAAGAAGAAAAAAAACAACAACAAACAAACAAACAGTAAAACAGTAGAACGGCGCGATTTTTGGAAAATCCTGGATCCGCCACTGCGTCAAACCCCCCCCCCCCCCCCCCCCCCCTTCGGTAAAAAGCTAGATCCGCCCCTGCTTACTATCTTGCAAAGGAAAAGCGCCTTCTAGCCCACAGCTTGCGTTTGTTTTTTCTTTCTTCTTTTCCTGTTAAAACTCGGACCGAATGAATGGGAGCAAAATAAATTGTTATCTGTCAACTCTATAGCAAAGGCTTCCAAAAATTGAACTCAGGGGCACTTTGAAAATCCCTAAATCCGTACAAATCACGTTCGGAATACGAAATACTAGTTCGTTACTGTCTTGTTCACACATTCCTCTTAATAATTAAAAAATATATATTTTGAAAGTCTTTACGATCGACATTTTTGTAAAATTACGTGAAAATATGTCAATTTCTTTCAACTTTTAAACTACCATTTATAGCAAGCGTTCTGATGTCAAACGCGAACCCGTTGTGGACGACGAAATCGTCACTGCAAAACCGAATCGTGACCACGCCCTCTGGGAGGAGAAATGATGTCACATTACTTCTGACCAATTGGAACGTTGTAACGTTGGTGCCGTGTGCAGATTGGCTTCTGTGTGTCACGGTAAGGGAATCCCATTTCCGTTCGATCAATAGTACGTTGACCTCAATGCGACCCTGTATGCAGAATTTCACAGAGGTTAAAGTTCAAGATCACGTTTACAAAGTCCAAAATGTAATTAATACAACATCAATGAGAACAAGCCAAAATCGTGACATTATGAATGATATTTCTCATTTCGATCTCATGACTAGATTCGGTCATTCTTTTAGTTTATCATTTCAAAATGTTATGTTCGCGAATTCCCCCAAAATGTTTTTACATCGTTTATTTGTATTCAATCGAAAATATAAAGATGACGTTTACTAAAATGAACAAACAAAAAATGTCATTATAAGATACATTTCTCAAATTCATTTCATGACTGGGTTCATTTAATTTATTCATTTTGTTAAAGAATTGTAGTAAATTTTGATCTGAAGAAAAATGTACACATTGCACTTCATAATCAATGGACGAATTTATATGTTTAGCTGAAAAGCTTTTCTGAATACAAACCATAGATATTCATTAGAACTATAGTTGATTACTTTCGAAGATATTCATCACTATACTAGTACTTACAATATTGCTTCGCATGACTAGAGGCTTGATTTTTCTTTTTCAATTGACAGTGCATTTTCGAAAGTGACCAAAAAGTGTACCTTTAATCATATTTTTACAATGATAAATCATTAAGTTAAACATCGTTTGTAAAAAAAAGTGTAGGGTTCTTCTTCTTCTGCTTCTGCTTTACTTTTCAATTTAGTGGACTTACTGATTGCCCTGGGAGGATTTCAAAGCTCCATTCTCGCCGAGTCTCTGTCGGGTAATTATCGGGAAAGTTCGGCGAGACGAGGGTGGTCACATAGTCCTCGATCGCGCATTCACATGGTGCTATGCCGTGTGAACCTCCTGAAAACAAAGACCATAATAGCAGAAGGGCTTTTTTACTTCGACACGTGCACTTTTTCTTTTCTAATAACTGTCCGTTTCCCTTCTGATAAGTGCCTACCTTTCCTTTCTCCATAACATGCATCCCTAATTCAAAACAACTTCCAGCCCCTTTTTCATAAATTTTCCCTAGAGCTCGCTTGCTTCGCTCGCTCGCATATATATTTTTTATAATTATGTTACTTATAAAAGAACGTTTTAGTCTTTTTTCATTAGATTGTGCTTAAAACTCATCAGGGTTTGTTTTTTGTTCTCTTTTTGAACTGTAATTTTTAGCGCACTGCGACCTCACAAATCTAAAAATTGTGCTCGCTTACTTCGCTTGCTCGAAAATTAATATTCAGACCATCGCACCCAACTGCAAGGTATGTTGCTTAAGCAGTATCTTGTACGAACTAAAGAGAGAAACAAATATTGATGCCATCCCTGGTAGTGTAATCACAATCATGACAATGTATAGGGGTATTCAATGTCTAAAAATGGTGTATGTTCACTTTGAGGTTTTCTTTTGTAGGTGCCCTCTTTTTCAGAAAGTGCCCTTTTTTGTTGATGCCCCCACTTTGGAAGACACTCTGCCGCCCCTGTATAAGAGATTTAACGCCATAACCAGCTCCTTAAAGACGATATACAGTCAAACGTGCTATTTATCGACAATTAATTTTGTATACTATTGTATTTAAGATAATTATTAAAAAAAACAGAAAATGCAATAAATTTTCAATAATTTATTGCATTTTACCCCGGTCCCCAACATAAAAAAAATCACTTGGACGGCCATGCATTATGGCTCAAGGCATGGGCACACAGAGGATTTTTTTATGTTGGGAACCGGGTTAAATGCAATAAATTATTGAAAATTTATTGCATTTTCTTTGTTTTTTTTAATTTATGGAAACTGCCCCCTACCCTAGCCCCCGTTGCGTGGAGCAATAATCCTCACTACCGTCATTTATGACTTAAGGGCGTAGGTCCCCTAGTTGATAAGCATAGTAGCCTACACATGCTTTAGCAGTCACGAAAAACACACATTGTCCAATTATTATTCAATAAAATCTGAGAATATATACTATTATCTAGATCTATTATTTTAAAATTATTTTTAAAATATTTCCATAAATTGGGGTAAAACAAAAATATTCCAACTTTATGAGCGACAGTGTAGTTCCCTTTAAAAAGGTGTTTTTATGACCACCCGCCCTAAAAATTATATTTCTTGCCTTCTTTGAGCGTTCATTAAGGTGACACGAAGGAACCACGTGAATTCTGATATATATTGTTTAATGCCTAAAATAAGGAGTGGATCTTTATTCGGGGTTGGATACAAGGGTGAAGGGGGTGGGGTGGTGGTTTTTCACGGGGCCCGGACTGCCTTTCAGACTTTTGTTTGTATATAGACCCCACCCCTTACAAGTTCCGGAGTCGCCATATAATCATATTGTACACAATGCAGTCGCATGCAAAAAGCTATGTAGTTTCACTGGGACAAAATGGAAGACAAAACAAAAGGAAAGTTTATCATCATTTTCTCAAAGGCGCAAACTCGCTTTGTTCGCTCGCAAAAAATAAATTTTTACCGGAATACAAATTACGATATTGAAACATGATAATATAGATCATACAGTATTTGAGACAAAGAGTGGTAATGCATTACAGATTTTCAGAAAGAGCGGGGGGGGGGGGGCAGGCGGGCGAAATTTCCATACCCCATGTTTTTCCTTGTTTAAACCACGTTAAACATGTTGAATGTCTTTCTACATGCTCATTTCTGTATATATTCTACTTTCTGGAGACTCTTTTATTTTATTTTCGGTGACTGTCCCAAGCCCAGAACAGGGGCGGACGGTCTACGGGATAAAAAAATTCTCCGCCATAATCTTATTTCTGAAATATAAATGGAGCAGTATTTTACATGCAATCAGAAGAGAACCAAGCTTAGCAACGTGGGAATATACACTTTTGCCCAGTTGGTATAATATTTATTTCTTAACCTCTTTCCATGAAATGATTGTGACAATACGATTTATTCTCGATAAATAAAGTTTATATTTTCAGAGCTTTATTGACCAATCTCTATGACTCTGTAGAGCGACCATTGAAGTACCGACAAGATATAAACTTTATCTACCACCAAGCAAGAATAAAACCTATCGTCACAATCATTTTTATAAAAAGAGGTAAAGAAAAATAAATCAAACTCAATGGGCAACAGTGTATTTAGTTAATAGGGCGTAGAATGTGAATTAATTCAACTTATATTGACGTTATAGGACGAAGAAAAGAATAATCGAATAAAAAAAGTGCAAACAGGAGCCGAATCCAGTAATGATATTCATAAATTACTTAAAATCAGAACTTGTATTATCTTACCTAGAGAGAGGAGTATTTGAATGAAGATCGTAAAGCTTGATGAGAGTAGCATGATGCACAACATTCGTTTTGTTTACCCTATTGACTTACCTCTGCCAAAGGCACGACAAACAAACAATTCAAATACATGTACATGTACCTCCAAAGCAAAACCAAATAGATATCTCTGACTTCTGCGGCTTCGATTGTCAGAAAGTGAATTTTATTTTATTTGTTCCTTGCTAAAAGCTAAGAGCAATAGTTGCTCTGTGATGTCGTGTAACTTTACTTGTTTGATTTTATTGATACAAGGACAAGGTGAACATGTTCATGATTTTTCCCTTTCCACACGAATACAGTCGAAGACGAAGTGGGCGGTCTCATGTGTCTTATTGGGAAGAGCAAAAATATGATTGATGGAAATACTGTAAATCATGAAATTGTTGTGTTACTTGCCACGGGCTTAAGCAGTGACGTAGGTACAAGTGGAGGGGGGGGGGCGTTCCTCGGTCTCTCCATCGAAGTGTGAAGAAAGATGGAAAAGAAGAAAGAAATAGGGAAGAAAGGAGGAAGGGAAAGGGACGAGAGAGAGAGAGAGAGAGAGAGAGAGAGAGAAAGAGAGAGAGCAAGAGAGCGAGAGAGAGAATAAAGGCAGACGACAGGGTCCCCTCCCGCATACCCCAACCTACCAAGTGACCTCTTAAAATCGCATTTCATCTACAGAGGATGAATCGACGGGTGCCGCCCCTCCCCTTTGACGTCACTGGGCGAATGGGCACAACTTTACCAAGTACTGGCTGACGTCTCCGCTTACCCAAAATAAACTCTCTTCCAGTCTCTACATTTTTCGAGGCAGCATAAATATTAACACCTTTTAATCATTCATGGTGCGATCGAATTTTGTGAATTCATTTATAAGGATTTCATCATTGAAATGTGCAATTACAAAGGCACTGTGGCTACTTCGCTGCCAAAATAGTAAGGTGACAGCTACAAGTTTCAACATTCTCGCAGCTCCAGCCCCCCCCCCCCCCCCCCCCCGTCCTCCCCTCCGCTTCTATTATTCTTCCTGGGTTATTTATTCAAGATTTTACCTGGAAGTCGTTTGGCCATTATCGTGTAAATTTCTTTCATACCTATTTCATAATGTGAAATAAATCCCTGAATATAAATGTAAGCCATGTTGGGTTTTTTGTGCCGGATTCCCTCTTTAGAATCTAGTTGCATTATGACAGTGGATTATGTTTTCAAGGATTACCCTTTTATTTTTTACTAATATTATTTGCCATTTTTTGTATTATTAAAAATTACAATGTATTCAGATTGCCTGGTGTAAAGTGTCTTATATTATTTCAAGGTAACTTTTTACTGCGTATGAACTGATCATTCGCCTTTCTGTTGTCTCTCTCTCTCTCTCTCTCTTCATTTATATTCCTTTCCTATAATTTTTCCCCAACATACCCGAACTGTTTAAAGTCTCATGTCATTGAAAACCAAGTCATCTGAATGGGTTACCCTAAAAAAAAAAAATCTCATTTGATTGTTGTTTCGTATCGTATATATGTACTTGTACATGTAATTCAACACCAAAATCAATGAGAGCCCTCAAGCCAAATTAAAGAAAAAGTTAAGCAATTTAGATGTTGACAGACTAATACATTATTTTTCATTTTCCATCTTTCCTTTACAAAATCTATATTGTAAATGAATTGTTGGTCGTAATTATTGAAATGCCCCTCAAGGCTATATTAGTGATGTTGTATAGATTTATGTTACCGAAAGGAATGAGAAAAAGAGAAAGAGAGAGAGAGAGAGAGAGAGAAAGGGGGGTGGGGAGAGAATAAAAGGAGAAAGGGGAGAATGAGACAAACAAATTCCCATTTTCTTCATCACACCCAACACATAATCATTTTTTATCCGTTCTCATTCTTCCATTTCATTGGACCTTGTTCACACGTGATAAACCATCAAACATTCTGCCAAGATTAAAGCCCCGCAAGCGTTGGGAACCCCAAACTCGCCAAAAGTTTAATCGCAAAAATTTCACTTCAATTTTATTGAAAGAGGATGGCATTAAACAAACACTTCTGCAAAGATTTTCCCCCCAAAACGTATTTGAAATCGAATATTGATAGAAGAATGCCATATTTGAGTTTTCTGTTTGCAGACCAAAATTGTGTGCTCTTTCCTTAATATTCATCTTCAAACACATTTGTTTTGAAATCTTTGCAGAAGTGTGTCTTAAATGACATTCCTGAGCACATTATTTACAATTTAGGTGAAATTTTGGCATCAATTTTGTTGGGCTACCAACCCTTTAGAGGGGCTTTAGAACAAATTGGTAAAAGTGGATTGTGCTTCACATATCTGTATCTTGCAGCACACACTATTCTGTACGCACTCTCGGGAGCCTTTGCATGTAGCTAAATTTGTACACCTCCACTTCCCATTTAACACATATAAGGTTTTGTAATTCGCCACGAAGGCCTTAGTGGGTCTTCTAAGGCAGATCACCCCATCGTATGTTAGCAAGGCACCTCAAATGTAAACTTGATACAACACAATCACAAACATTTCCAGGGAATCGCTAATCAAATCATAGACAGCTTAGGACATTCCCAATACGTACTAAATTCTTCGTAAATGTGTAGTCAGAGTCACCAAATAATCTCTGTAAGTGTATTCTGTTCATATATCCCATTACATTTCAAACACGTGCAATATCGGATTATATCCTTAGCCCACATCTGCCCCGGTATTCACAACATGTCATTAATAGTGTTTATTACTACAATACAATAGTCGTATCTTTATCTGCAAGATACGACTGTATCAGCTGTGAAATACCTTATCTTGTGACAAAGTTGTCCTTTTTTAAATAAATAAGTAAACATCGTCACTGAGATATCTTACAACTAAAAGTAACTATAGTCATATATAATATGGTACAGTTACATACTTTTACTCATGATTGTGTAGCACAAGTGCCATTTCACGTGACGATATTAAAGAAATCATATATTACATTGTACATTTACAAGAGATCGTTTACAATATTACGATATGTCATAACTTATGGTGACAAAGTAGAAACTACATCCTTTTCCGGCATATATATTTACGTTCAAAGAAAAGCCTTGCATCGCACCGTTTTATATTCAGAATGTTGGAAAAACATTAAAAGATTTAAAGAAAAACGATCATCTTGCATTCTCTTCACCTTTGTGCAACATTTTTAAGTGTGTTTGCCTCGCAAGATAACAAATGTAAACTAATGTCGAAATTGTCTAGATTTACACTTTCACATTTCATTTAATCCTGATGGTGTATTAATTACTTGGTGATTGTCTCTTGTTTATCTTGCTGCTAATAAAGACCTATATGCCTTCCCCATTTCATTTAAGATAATTATGAGGCCTTTGCGCAAAGCTGACGGGGGCATTCACAATTAAGCAATCGTGTCTAAATGTGTACACTTTTGTACATACGTGGATTTAGGGCAAAATTATGGATCATATAAAGAACACTGAAGTGCAGCTTTCGTTCTTCCATAACAAATTCACCGATTACGACCACAGCAATACTGGGTTTTTTACATTTAAATTTTTGTAAATTTTGCAGCTTAAAGCTACCTAAAGTGAATTCAAACACTCTTCTATTTACATCTCTTTGTCATGTAAAGTGAATATTAGATGCATTTTAGTGTTACCAAGTCTAGACTAAGAGGAACTTATATCCAGAAATCATGCATAACATATTGAAACGAAATGAAATTGACCTTAAAAGAATCCAAGGGATGGGCTCTTTCCCTAAAAACTCTCTCTCTCTCTCTTCGTAGCTGACACGTACTGGGCCTCTGCTGCTATGTATGCTGCCATTTTTGCTGCCAATCAATCAAGCGCAACTTTGCGTTTGGCCATGTAGTATTTATTATAAAGTTGCGTTTCATCTGAAAAAGTTGCGCTTGAAAGTTGCATTTAAAATCAAACGCATCTCTTTAATCAAACGCAAAGTTGCGTTTGATTTTTAGGACTTGCGTTTGGTTTTCAGAGTTTCGTTTAAACACAACTATTCATGCAAATGGGCCCTGTTAGCATGAATACCCAAGTGCCTGAGAGTGTTGGGTGTCCTCAGCGCTCTCTTCTTTTTTAAAAACCGTATTTTTTGTCTTGCTTGATTTACGATAACAGATAATATAGCCTTCTCTCTAATGTACAGGGCCGTGTTTCATATAATCAATAACAAGTGCTTAATTTCTATGACAAATTTGCTCTCAACCAATAAAATGCTACGATTTCAGTGGCTTATAACAGCCATTGTTACTCGTTATTGATAACAAGTTTTACTTTATTTTTTGATACGCACTGTATCGCGCAATCTACAATCAAAGTAGATCGACTCTCTAAATAATAATGTAAACCATTACTTTGGAGTGGATTCCACTATTATGCGGAGCAGAGTATACTCCAACACAAAGTATGACTCTTAAAAGAGTGAATTTCCACTCTTCTGCGTTAAAAGAGTAGGAGTTATTTCGATACCATGTTAATGATAGTGTAGAGATAAGGATTGAGGGATGAGTTAATGGGCAGGACGAACACCACCAACCAGGCGTAGATGTCGGGTGTGACCTCGATCCCTACCGTCTGGACTAGGATACCGAGAACGACGATGGGCATCCAACAACAGAAGTCGGTTCCTACGATCAAGAACATCTTCAGGGCCATCTTGATCTCGTTAGCCGACTGATTGGTGCGGCCGACTTCGGCGCGGACGAAACGGACCTTGATGAAGATGGCGACGTAGGCGACGAGGATAGCGACAAAACTGCAGAGATTAATGCCAAGGAACAGAGCGATGGAGTATTTCCAGGTGGAGACTGTCGAAGCTGCGGATACGGTGGAAAACGATATGCCGTTGTATTGGCTGGAGGTTCGGGTATCCTCCTCTACGCGTAGGTTCGTCGACTTGCGGATGAAAGGGAGACCGACGCAGACATCGCTGAGACTATAAGAGTCCGGGTTGAAGTTCTGGAGCAGCACGCCGACCGCGCCTAGGAGTGCGGACACGACCCAGATAACCGCAATTGCAACACGGGTGGACACAACACCAAAACGCTTCCTGGAGAACGGGAACACGATGCAGATGAAGCGGTCAACGCTGATGAGAGTCAGTAAGAACACGGAGGTCTCACTGCTGAGGACGGAGATGAACCCTGCAATCTGGCAAGTAGTGCTGGTCCTCCACTCCTCGGCACGGCCCTCCCAGAAGTAGGACTCTCCGATGTAGATGTCCATCACGGCGATGAGCACCATATAGATGCCCATTAAGAGATCGGCCACGGCCAGGTTGGTGATGATCATGGCCTGGACTTTGGCTACCCTGGTCGTAGGGGCACTCCTCATCCTCGAGACCAAGACGAAGCAGTTCCCAAATAGTGCACTTGTTCCCAGGATCCACATGAAAACCTTGATGGTGAAGTTGTGCAGGAAGGTCTTACGGCAAGTGAAGAGAGGGTGGGTAGGTTGATCCAGAATGCAGTTCACTTTGTCCGGCTTCAGGCAACAGAAACGTGGGTCTGAGGCGTACCTGGAATGAATATAGAAATAAAAGAATGAAATATGAGTATTCTTTTTTAAACAAAATGAAATAATTGGAATAATCAGTAGTCCTATGTCACAGAACGAAGGGGAGACAATAATGAGAGTGAGAGAGGGGGACAGAGAGAGAGAGAGAGAGAGTGAGACAGAGGATGAGAGGACTATCGATTTATTATTGAATGATTGATTGGTTGATTGATGGACTGGTTGGTCGGTTGATCAATCGATCGATTGATATACTGATTGATTGTCGGTTGATAAATAAAAATATAGATATATGGAGAGAGTCCATTAAGGTGGCATAGATGGAGGGTGCGAAAGAGTGAGAAAAGAAGAGAGGAAAAGAGCAAGGGGGAAGAGGACATGAAGGGAAAAGGGTAATTCGCAACCCCCCTCCCCACATACCCACACGCACGCACCCTTCTCGTGATTAATAGCCATGTCAATTTACATTCATCCAGTGAGTAAAGACGGTGCCCCCTCCATACATATTGCTCCGATTGTCTCATTTTCGCTCGCTCGATCACTGCAGCACAAACATAGCTCGTTCGACTTCACTACCAAACTAGCCAATCAGCTGTCAATGACGTCATATTGAATGCGGCGGCAAATATATTTTGTGAAATTATCGAGAAATTGACTATTTCTAATTGCAAACTAGTTTTAATTTTGGATGGAAAAGCAGCCATTGTTATCTTGACATTCATTGAAGTCATCAGAATAGGGTAAGTTACTTCTCAGATGATTCAAGAGGTCCATTTTGTAGATAATTTTTTAATTTCTTAGAATGTTCCACTGTGTTGCAGGGTACCGGGTGTATGCCATTGGGTGTGATGTGTTCGCGCGCTATAAGTACAGGCCACCGCGCCGTCGGGTGTATTCTCGTACTGATGTAGGTGCAAAGCTAGAATGGCTACCACGCCCACTTCCCTGTCTATGCCTTTCTGAACATTCCTTTCCTTCTCAATACAATAACTTTCACCTGCCTAAGTTATTCAAACCATACCGCCTCGCCACTTCCATTACGTAATCATTAAAAGGATCCGCATATACAACATTTTCCTGTTATACGTTGTACTGCAGGAAAATACAAATCGCCCTGGTATACCTTACAGTCCGAACGATAAATATGTGCCTTTAACGAAGCAGGCGACAATCGGCGTAGCAGACGACACTTGATAGTAATTTTGTATGTGAGATTGCTTTGCTAAATATAAATTACTTTGTTAATAAATATCAACTAAAATTTCTTTTACATTTCTTTAAACCATCATTGATATGTAATAATTCATGAGTGAGTAAAAGAACCATACCAAACTATATAATTATATGAAATACTTGGTGGCAATTAGGGGAGTTTGACGTGATGACCGATTGCACCCCTCTGTTAATAACCGAATAGTCCATGGTGTGTCATGAATATTCATGTTTTTGCTTACCTCGGCTAAATGTTTGCTTTTACTAAATTGAAAAATTACGGTGGGGGGTTGGATGAAATGGACATAATGAAATAGGCAGAAGTGATCTATGATAATTCATGCTTTTTATGTTTCGTGTGCTCGACCTATAATCTTCAAATCGCTTGGCAAACTGAGTCCAAAGTTAGACTTGTTTCACATGTGTATTATAGGCAATGACGAGCTTGCAACCTATTTTGAAAAATTACGGTGGGTGAACTTTCAAAAGTCAATGAGACATGAGGGCTACAATGAAAGAGCTAGTGATAACGTTCGTCGGGGGTGGATGTGCTTTTCGTTTAAACAAAAAATGAATTTGTAACGATTTTTTAAAAAAACGTCCATGGGCTAACATGTTAGGCTGCTGACTCTGACCATGCTCTGACGATAGGGGGCGTTGTGAAATGAGACTAAACGGAGCAATATGACCAATACCAAAGCTACGCCACTGCGGGGGGGGGGGGAGACAGAGAGAGTTAGAGAGAAAGGAAGAGAGAGTTAGAGAGAGAGAGAGAGAAAGAAAGAAAGAAAGAGAAAGAGAGAGAAAAAAAGTAACTTACAGAGCAGTTAAACTGACCAAACCATCGAAGATATCTGGATAGAGCGGGATAGGATTAGAGTTCCGAGAATCGGAATCGATGACTCTGTGAGATTAAAAAAAAAAAAAAAACATTGCTATGGTTAGAAGTTAGAACCAAACTTAGATGTTCTAAATAGTTTCAAGGAGTTAAATATTACGAGCTTAAAAAGATGTACTCTAGTCTATAGGGACTGGCTCTTGACCTTAGAAAGAAATTCTAATAGCCTCAATGTTAAAGATAAAGTTGAGTTCTGGTCTGAAATTTGCATTGTGAAAGAAAAGGTGTGGAATGGATCAGAAAAGGTTGATCATGTGAATTTGGCCCAGTCTTGGTAAAGTAATAAGCATTGTACACAGAAAGATGTATATGGGACTACACAAATGGTGTCGGGGGCCCGACACATTGATTTCCTTATCTTTCTATCCTCATTACTCAGTCATTATACATTTTCTACTAAAATTGTTTGGCAATTGACATTTATAATCTTGAACATTCAGTTTCATTTGATTCTGTGAGAATTTATTTTCTTCTTTTAACAAGCGCAATTGGTGCATCTCATATTAGTAGAATTGATTATCAATAGACGGGTATATATAACTAAAAGCACATTTTTTTGTTTTGGTCCGAAAATTTTTGCAACGTCTCAGGGGGGGGGGGGGTAAGGTCACTTTTTTGGGGTCACCCTTTGTTAGATTTTTTTTTTCTTTATTATAAAAAAAAAATGAGGGGGGTTTCATCAAAAATCACACACATAAAACAAATTGAGGGGGTTCAACCCCCTAACCCCCCCCCCCCCCGCTGCGTACGCGCCTGCATCTAAGCCCCCCCCCCCCCATGAAAGAATTCATCGACTTACAAGTCCTCCAATTTTGATAGTTTCTTAAACGATCCAGGCGCGATGTACTCAATGTAGTTATCCTTAAAATTTCTGAAGAGAAGAAAGTCATTTATTATTATGTACTGAAACAAATTTAGTTAGGATAAAAAACATTATAAGCAAAGCTGTTTTACATCATGATTATAAGGACATACAACATTAAAAACAAACTCGCTTTGATTTAACATCATCACCAATTCACCAAAATTAATTAGTTATGCATCTGTTTGCTTTTATTTATAGTAAGGACGTCCATTTGTACGTGTTAAAAACGATTATGGTGGTTTGTACAATTTCTGTTCTGTCAGTAACAATCGATAAGACGTCACGAAATCCTTAAAAAATACGATGGACCTCTCTGTGAGTAAAACGCATTGGGAAATATTCTTTGAGGAAACACATTTATATGGCTCACAAAAAAAGAAATCTTTATTTTGGGAAGATTTCTGGCCTTTGGTTTTATGAATTCCACTGGATCTCAAAGTTCAATGTATCTTCTGCAAGGTCATCATTCTGTAAGAATTTTGTCACTTTGACCTTTGACCTTTGTGTTCCAACATCTATATTATTGACACCATTTACCTATACATTATTGCCTACCTATCATTTCTTATTCTATTTCCTGTAAAAAAAAATGGATTAATAACTGCATGGTATTCAGCGGAACGTGAGAAAATCGCAGATTCAGTATACGTATTTCACGTCTGCTATATAGATTCAAAAAGAATAAACTGGTTTGCAAAGAATCCCAAATTATGGACCTGATGCAATTTCAATAAGCCTTGCGCTTCACCAATGATAATAAAAATTACATAATCCCAATATGATATATCTAGACGATAGGACTACCATAGGGTACTGGCATTGTCCTTAATTTGATATTTTGAGAGTCTTGGGGATCTTGTTGTTTGTATTATAGGCCTTCATTTATTTATACTTACAGTCTTATCAAGTTGTCTTCGACACCGTCAAACAGTGAGGCGTTTATTGATGTCAAATTGTTGTCAGTTAATATGCTTGAAAAGCAGGAAAGATAATACTTATTTTCTTTATTACATACATGCAAAAAGCCCGACATGATATCGAACAAAAGTCACATAAATACGACAACTAGACTGCAAATAGGAATAACTTCTTATTGGAAATAACATTAAGTTCATTTGATGCCATATTTATAGTTTGACACCGTTCGTCTATTGGTATTTTACTTTCAATAACTGCGAGAGGTTTAATATTTATTATATCCTGCATCAAAAAATGGTTGGCTTTTGATTGGTTGAGAGCTCGTCACATGACCAAAAATATTTGACCTATGTTTAGAAAGTACTATATGAGAGCAGGGATATTTTGGTTTACTATTTGGGAGTTGAAAAAAAAGGTGAGTTTTTTTTTTGAATTGAATCAATTTTTGTTTTCAAATCTTAATTTAATGAAAATAAAATATTTTGAATCTTTTTAGATAAAAATTGACATTTTTTTGTTCTAATTTTTTTTTTTCCAAAAATGTTTTTTTTTATATATTTTTTTTAAATAGTTTTTTGATGCAGGATATAAAAACAAATATACCATGCCTTCTATTCGAGGCACTGGTTAAACTATGGGCCTCGGTGACTCCAAAAGTACCATTTGCTTCGGGGCTGCGCCCCTCAGCAAATAGTACTATTGGAGTCACCTCTTGTGCATAGTTTTAACCAGAACCTCTCAAGGCAGTGTATATTTGTATATTATACTACAATGTTATGCACGAATTACAAGTTAAATTTCGTTATCCAAGTTCTGGTGTTTCAGTTGCATATTAAACTTAATATACCTACGTCACAAAAGAGCATTAAGTATTGTAGTCTAAGTAGCCCGAAAACCGCAATAACTTTAATTACACATTAACACAAGGATTGTCAATTATATCATTATCATGGGTAGGAAACTCAACATTGAAAAAATATATACATATTTCAAAACAAGGTATTTTTTCCCTACAGATGTCCCGAGTATACCACAAATAAAATCATTCAATAGCTTTCATGTGCAATGTGTTACAAATTCAGAAGAATGCGCATCGTGAGCATAAAATGATTCATGAATTATATAGATTCTCAACATAATAAAGAAAAGAAGTGATTACATTCTTTCAATTGCTCTGCCCAAATCTTTAAACATCCCAGGTCGTAAGTCCGTGATGGTGTTATTGGCCATGTCTCTGCAAAAGAAAAAGTTGGAAATATCGAAATAGGGAGAAAAAAAAAATTCATAAGGGGGCTTCGGAGATTTCCTCAGGAACGTTTTGACACAAAGGCGCAAATATTGTGATTTAACTAGCATTGAGTTCTTTGAATAGTAATGTGAGCATGCCCTATGAAATGTGTCTTCAATAAGGCCTACAAACAAAAGATGTTGTATTACCCTTTAGGTGCCAAAACATGGGTCGGTCGGTCGGAAATCTTTTTTTTTTTAAACCTTTTTTTCTTTCTTTTTTCTCAATCTATGGGACGATTTTTCTCGGTTTTAAATGCTTTTCTAAAAACGGTATTTTTTTTTTTTAAAGCCGACTGTAGATTTCGAAATGTTTGGATCGGTCGCAAAGGGCAAAACAACTTTTGTTTAAGGCCTTATCATTGTCATTACATAAACGTAACTCAAGTAAAATTATCCGACAGCACCTGTTATTCGGTGTCGGTGTCTCTGTATACTGCAATATCATTATATCATTGATAAGGAGTGAAATAAGGAGAGAACATGCTTTGCGTATGGACCTACATGAAGAAGAGACTATGTAAATCGTGAAAACAGCCCTCTTCGTATTGATTCACTTGGTTGATATCAATCCACCTGTCAAAAAGCAGACAAAAATACAAACATATCAACGCTTTGCTTGAAATGGACGAGCTCTAACTAAGCTCAAAGGGTTCAAGTAATATAACATTACTCTATGATGCAATATTCACACAAAAGGTAATGAAACTCAAACCAAAGATGTACTTGTATAAGCTTAGTAAAAATATTATATACATGATAAGCCAATTCATGCACGATCAAGATAAAGAAATTATGTTCAGCATTATTTTACTACTGCGTTAAAATCGTCACTTTTGTGGATATTGCAGGAAATAAAACCAGACTCTCCTCTTCAGCAAACGGTCTCCATAAAAGGCAGTACTGCATTAAATAGGATTAAACAGTTAACATCATTCATAAGAGGGGGGGGGGGGGGGGGGGTAGGACAACGGATTAAAGAGTACAAATACATATGCATTTCACTTACAGCAGGTAAAGGTAGAATAGATTTCGAAAAGTGCCCGTTTCCAGAACAGTTAGTTTATTGTTGGTGATGGATCTAGAAAGGGAAAACAGATAAATCACAACATTATATTTATCGGGGCAGTGTAGACATAGTTTAAGTTCCGACTTGGGCTCGACATTAAAAATAAATAAATCTGTAACTCAAATGTGAAAGTGATAAAAATATATATCTTTAACACCTGCATTGAAGAGCAATCTAAAAAAAAATATTTGTGAAAATGGATAAAGGAATGAATGAATGACAATGTAAATGAATAAATGAATAAATAAATACATAACAAAATTAATCAATGAATAGATGAATGAATGAATGAATGAATAAATAACATAAAAATAAACAAATAATAAAATGAATATTGAATGAATGAATGAATAAATGAATAAACAAAATAATTAAACGAATAAATAAATAGATGAATGAATTAATGATTGAATAAACATATAAATAAATAAATAGATAAATAAATGCTTGATTAAACGAATGAGTTAATACAAAAATAAACAAAATGAATAAATAAATGATATTGGTTTACACATTCGGAGCATAAGTGATTAGTTTTAGTGCATAGAATCGAAGCCAGAAGCATGAACTATATCATTTTATCGGACAAATACAAAATGTATACATACAATCGGTAAAGGCGATGCAAACCATCGAATACTCCAGGGGGTAAGTAGGATATTCCGCATGATTCAAGATCCCTGTCGATGAATATCAATTAAAACGAATAATTAATCAATAAATCAATCAATCAATAAGTAATTAGATCAAGCACTTAATTACAGATACTAAGGTAAAATATAAATTCAAAAGTTTAAGTTTTAAAGAGAGAGACAGACAGAAAGGGATAAAGAAAAAAATGAGGGAAAAAAAGGGGGATTTGAAAGAATGATTTTGCCTTATTTGAAAAAGTATAAAACGAAAGAAATCTTAATCCATGATGTTAAATCATGGTTTCTCTGATGGTCAAATAACAAAAGGAGGGGGGGAAAGGGAACAGGAGGGAATATAATACAATGCAAATGCAAAACAGCCGGGAGAGAGAGAAACTGGAGGGGGGGGGGTACTCACAGTTGGTTGATGTAAATCAGTCGATGGAAAGACCCTACTTCCAGCGCGTTTTGAGGAATTCCTTTCATATTGCTAAAAAACAAACCACACATATCCGGTAATCGTTCACAGAGCGGAATAAAGTGTTGGTTTATTATTACGTTTTAGCCATTTCTCTGTCATTTTCATTGTCACTAAAAGTTATAATCGAAATATATGACATAATAAGGAAACATAATTATGCCTCTTTTTCGATTGGCGGTCGGAAATCAATCAAGATTAAGTCTATAGGTGATTGGAAACTACAAAAATTCGAGACACAAACAAATGGAATAATCATCATACAAGTCATGAATAATGTCGTAATAGCAGAATATGAACGACGTCTGATTCGAGTCGATATAGTTTTAAAGAAAATGTTCTAAATTATCAGACGTTCTATAGCGTGACCTTTATAATGTATTTCATTAGATTTATCATCATTGATGGTGATGAAGATGGTGAATAAAAAGGAGAAGAAGAAGAAGCAGAAGAAGAAGAAGAAGAAGAAGAAGAAGAAGAAGAAGAAGAAGAAGAAGAAGAAGAAGAAGAAGAAGAAGGAGGAGGAGGAGAAGAAGAAGAAGAAGGAGGAGGAGAAGGAGGAAAGGGAGAAGGAGGAGTAGGAGGAGAAGGAGGAGGAGGAGAAGGATGAGGAGAAGGAGAAGGAGGAGAAGGAGGAGGAGGAGGAGAAGAAGGAGGAGGAGGAAGAGAAGAAGGAGAAGGAGGAGAAGGAGGAGGAGGAGTGGGAGGAGAAGGAAAAGGAGGAAAAGGAGGAGAAGGAGGAGAAGGAGGAGAAGAAGGAGGAGAAGAAAAAGAAGAAGAAAAAGAAGACGATGATGGTGATGACGTTAATATCACTATGGTGATGATGATATTACGGGTATGATTACTCCTTCCCACCGTAATTTCTAATACTATACATACAGAACCACAGTTTTCTTGGCAGTGATGTCATTGTAGTCTTTCCTCCAAGCTTTTGTAGCGTTCACCCAAAATGGCTGCCACTTGTTGTCACCACACACATGAGTTGGAGGGAACCAGTCGACATGCGGTGAAGCCCCGCAAATATAACCATCCGGGCATGTCTTAATGCCTAATAAGTAATGACATTCCATTAAAAAACAGGAATAATCTTTCGAAAGAATTTCTATCACGACAAACTTATATTCAAGTTCTATTATGATGCATCCTGTGCCGTATAATTATGCACTCGTTTAGAAGAACAAAAACAACAACAACTACTACTACTACTACTACTACTACTACTACTACTACTACTACTACTATTACTACTACTACTACTACTACTTCTACTATACTTCTACTACTCCTACTACTACTACTACTTCTACTACTACTACTACTACTACTACTACTACTACTCCTACTACTACTACTACTTCTAGTTCTACTACTGCTACTACTACTACTACTACTACTACTACTATTACTACTTCTACTACTTATACTACTGCTACTACTACTACTACCACTACTACTACTACTACTTCTACTATACTTCTTCTACTACTACTACTACTACTACTATTATTGGGGGGGGGGGGTGCTATTTGATGTGACTTACCGCAATCATCTTCATCATCCCGTAGAGGGCAGTCATACCATCCATCGCATCTGAAAATCTCATGGAGACAGATATCGGTTCCGTCACACAGGTACGGGCATTCGATATCTGAAAAGAAAAATTGATGATAATAATTGGCGAAGGGTGTAAGCACACTGAACTACCCAAGCGAATTACATTGTGTAGCCCCCTTTCCCTCCTAAAAAAAAAAAATGAAAAAGAATATAACTTAACTAATCATGTTTAATGTTACAATCTATTTGAATTGACTTCAGATGAAAAAGAATATAACAATGCTTTATCAAAGACAAATTGCAACTATTTTACAGTTTAATGAATAAACACACAATTGACACAAAGGTGATGAAACATAAACATGTTGAGCTTGAATCGTTACAACACCTTTAAAATATGTCTTGTATGACAAACAAAATTCCTAAAGGGTTGTGAACTATTTACACTGTTTACAAAGAACAAGAAAGAAAAAAGAAAAGAAAAAAGAAGTATATTGCTAAGTCTAATAAAATGTCTTATAGATCATAAAAGAATTATATTTATGTTTGATATAATGAGAACTGATTTATAGATGTAAATAATATCTTGCATCTGTGAAATGATAAAAAAAATTGAGTGCTAGTTTAAAGGAGATTAGTGATTTAATATTTAGAATATTGTGAGGGTAGAGAATTCCATACATCTGGTCTTCTATATGTCTGATTGATTTATGGGCTAATGTAGTGTGAGGATTGACCACATGCCTTGTTGAATATGAGTGAATATATGTTATATCATATATGTTATATGTAATATAGTTGTTCAAAACAACTGTTTTCCATTAAATAGCACTCAACACTTCCCAACGCTTCGTTTTAAATCTGGATTAATATTCTTAAAGCTGATGACAGAGAATACTATACAAACATATATATACAAAGCAAAATTATTGACTACCCGAGAGGAATTGAAAATGGCATTGAAAATGGAGGATTACATACAAATGGAGAATCGAAAAAGCTTTATTAAAGTCTTTTGTGTTTCATAAAAATACGTCATTGAATGGACTACATTGCTTTCCGGAATCGCACAATGTGCAGTCGTGCAATATTAATGTAATCCATCTTAATGTAACGCATTAATTAAGAGATTTGTATGATGGATTGCGAACTTGTTAATCAATAAAAATGAAAAAAATATATCTAACAACCTCGTGTGGTTTAGGTTGGATTGAGTTAAAAGGGGAAGCCTGAGACTAGCCATTGCAGGGGGGGGGGGGGGGGGCTGTGGTCCGGGGGGGGGGGGGGGCAGTGGACGCGGATTGAATGAGCAATAGAGAGTGAGATATAAAAAATATCTCCTTTTCATGTTGCAGCCTCCCTCCCTCCCCCTCCCCCCCTCTCTCTCTCTCTCTCTCTCTCTCTCTCTCCCTCTCTTTACTACACTATTAGCAATACAACAACAACAACAACTACTACTACTATTACTAATTCTTTTCTTTCTTTCTTCTTCTTCTTCTCCTCCTCCTCCTTCTCCTCCTCTTCCTCCTTCTTCTTCTTTTCCTTCTTCTTTTTTTTTTGTTTTGTTATTCGGAGCGCTTGCCCCTGAGCCTCCTTGTAATTGTAATGAAACCCACGATGAATGCGGTCCCCGAAAAGAAGAATATTTGGGCCTTGGCAAATTACGGATTATAGAAGATTTAAAAAAAAAAACCCGGTCTTGTGTCGCGGCCTTTTATCTTGACAAACAAAATTCAAAAGTCATTAAAAGAAAGCAACGGTATAGACTGCAAGTCACGTTCAGTCAGACATAGCAACTAAAAAGAAAATCATTTATTTGACTTTGATGTTACTGACTCTTAGACAATGTTGAACCCTAAGTCGCAACGAATAATCTTCGTAAGTTGGAGATTATTATGGATTGTGGATTATGGATTCATTAAAATTGAAAACTATGGACCCGTGTAATTCAAACACGGCTTTCATGACAATAAACTTCTCACACTAACGCATATTTTTCCTTTATACCCTTTCACTTGCCGGATTATTGGTAACATAAAAACCTCAGAAATAATATACAATGTAATCCACCAGAAATGCCTTTTAATGGATTTATTTTCCCTTTATTACTGCAGATTTCCATTTTTTGTAAAGAATTATAGTTACATACATTAGTTGTGTATGTTTTGAAATAATACCACCACCTTATAATTACACTTTTAATATTTATGCATACCGGTATCCTTCGATATTTTTCGACTTTGTCACTTTTTAGATGGGAAAAGGATTTATTGCGGCTTTGATATTTTGGAGTCACACCGTTATATGGAAATATTACAAAATTTATTTTTTAATGCAGAAATGGATGTATGAACTAAGGGTTGTTTAAGGGTTGAGAAAGCTAGAAGCGGGAGGCAGAACGAGAGTGAGCTAGAAAAGGCGATCGACATAGACTGCGAGAGAGACGGAGAGAGAGAGAGAGAGAGAAAGAGAGAGAAAGAAAAGGAGAGAGTGAGAGAGAGAGAGAGATAGAGGGAGTGAGAGTGAGTGAGAGAGAAAAAGAGAGAGAGAGAGAGAGAGAGAGGGAGAGAGAGAGAGAGGGGAGAGAGAGAGGGTTAGAGAGAATGGAAACGGTATATCACCGGGCATGGTGGCTTAGTGGTTAGAGCGCCCGCCTCATGAACGGGAGGTCATGGGTTCGAACCCCGGCCGAGTCATACCAAAGACTTATAACAATGGGACCTTCTGCCTTCTAGCTAGGCGCTCAGCATATTAGATTGGAGAAGGGTAGTAATAACATATTATGTTATGCAGGGCCCGCTGGAAGAGCCGTTTGATAACTGAAGTGGCTACCCTGGGTAAATAAAACGTTATAATTATTATTATTATTATTATATACATACTCTCCATGTGACATCCGATCTCATCTGAGAAGTCGTGGCAATCGACGACATTGTCGCACCTGGCGATCACGTCAATGAACTGCATCCCAGAACTACAGGCGAAGTCGAGCCTGCCGCATTCCTGGCACCGGGGTTGACCACAAGACTCGTTCGTGTATCCAGTCCCTTTTTTTGTTATAATAATAATAATTATTATAATAATAACTATTTATAATAATATTTTTCAGCAAGGTCTTCGGTTACACCACGAATTCTTTCGACAGTATAATTTAGGGCCTACACATACTCTCATCTTGACGTTTCGATAGTATCATCTATCATGGTCATAACATTAGACTTCCATTTAAAAAAAAATAGATAACAGAATATTATGTCATCGGCTTGGAGCCAAAGGGCATTAACTCTGTACTTTAACAAAGACTTTACACCCTTTTGGTTCTGAACAAAACATATATTCAATTCAATTAAATTTATTTATTTTTCCTCTTTCAATTTTTCATATTTACAATGATCATGGTACATTTTTACATATTCACATATTAATATATACATGTAGATCAATTTCATATACTCTAGTATCCACGCCAAAAATGATGGTTACAGAAAGGAATACGTATCAAGATTAGTTAATTCTTACTATCTTGCAAAATGGACAACGCCCTTCTCGTTTTTTTCTTTTTTCTTTTCTTTTTAAAATTCTGACCGAATAAATGGGAGCAAATTTTAAAACACGATAGCAAAGGCTTCCGAGAAATCAACTCAAAAGCATTTTAAATTGCATATCCCGGACAAATCACGTTCGGAAGACGGATTACTTGTAGGTTACTGTCTTGTTCACACATTCCTATTAATTATTAACAAATATATATTTCGAAAATCTTTACGATCGTGATTTTTGTAAAATTATGTAAAATATGTCAATTTCTTCCAACTTTCAAACTACCATTTATAGCAAGCGTTCTGATGTCAAACGCGAACCCGTTGTGGACGACGAATTCGTCACTGCAAAACCGAATCGTGACCACGCCCTCTGGGAGGAGAAATGACGTCACATTACTGCTGACCAATTGGAACGTTGTAACGTTGGTGCCGTGTGCAGATTGGCTTCTGTGTGTCACGGTAAGGGAATCCCATTTCCGTTCGATCAATAGTACGTTGACCTCAATGCGACCCTGTATGCAGAATTTCACAGAGGTTAAAGTTGAAGATCACGTTTACAAAGTCCAAAATGTAATTAATACAACATCAATGAGAACAAGCCAAAATCGTGACATTATGAATGATATTTCTCATTTCGATCTCATGACTCGATTCGGTCATTCTTTTAGTTTATCATTTCAAAATGTTGTGTTCGCGAATTCCCCCAAAATGTTTTTACATCATTTATTTGTATTCAATCGAAAATATAATGATGACGTTTACTAAAATGAACAAACAAAACATGTCATTATAAGATACATTTCTCAAATTCATTTCATGACTGGGTTCGTTTAATTTATTCATTTTGTTAAAGAATTGTAGTAAATTTTGATCTGAAGAAAAATGTACACATTGCACTTCATAATCAATGGACGAATTTATATGTTTAGCTGAAAAGCTTTTCTGAATACAAACCATAGATATTCATTAGAACTATAGTTGATTACTTTCGAAGATATTCATCACCATACTAGTAGGCCTACTTACAATATCGCTTCGCATGACTATAGGCTTGATTTTTCTTTTTCAATTGACAGTGCATTTTCGAAAGTGACCAAAAAGTGTACCTTTAATCATATTTTTACAATGATAAATAATTAAGTTAAACATCGTTTGTAAAAAAAAGTGTACGGTTCTTCTTCTTCTTCTGCTTCTGCTTTAATTTTCATTTTAGTGGACTTACTAATTGCCCTGGGAGGATTTCAAAGCTCCATTCTCGCCGAGTCTCTGTCGGGTAATTATCGGGAAAGTTCGGCGAGACGAGGGTGGTCACATAGTCCTCGATCGCGCGTTCACATGGTGCTATGCCGTGTGAACCTCCTGAAAACGAAGACCATAATAGCAGAAGGGCTTTTTTTACTTCGACACGTGCACCTTTTCTTTTCTAATAACTGTCCGTTTCCCTTCTGATAAGTGCCTACATTTCCTTTCTCCATAACATGCATCCCTAATTCAAAACGACTTCCAGCCCCTTTTTCATAAATTTTCCCTAGAGCTCGCTTGCATGCTTCGCTCGCTCGCATATATATTTTTTATAATTATGTTACTTATAAAAGAACGTTTTAGTCTTTTTTCATTAGATTGTGCCTAAAACTCATCAGGGTTTGTTTTTTGTTCTCTCTTTTTTGTTGATGCCCCCACTTTGGAAGACACTCCGCCGCCCCTGTATAAGAGAGTTAACGCTATCAGCTCCTTAACGACGATATACAGTCAAACGTGCTATATAGCGACAATTAATTTTGTATACTATTGTATTTAAGATAATTATTTAAAAAAAAACAGAAAATGCAATACATTTTCAATAATTTATTGCATTTTACCCCGGTCCCCAACATTAAAAAATCCCTTGAACGGCCATGCATTATGGCTTAAGGCATGGGCACACAGAGGATTTTTTTTTGTTGGGAACCGGGTTAAATGCAATTATTGAAAATTTATTGCATTTTCTTCTTTTTTTTTATTTATGGAAACTGCCCCCTACCCTAGCCCCCGCTGCGTGGGGCATTAATCCTCATTATTGTCATTTATGACTTAAGGGCGTAGGTCCCCTAGTTGATAAGCATAGTAGCCTACACATGCTTTAGCAGTCACGCAAAACACACATTGTCCAATTATTATTCAATAAAATCTGAGAATATATACTATTATCTAGATCTATTATTTTAAAATTATTTTTAAAATAATTCCATAAATTGGGGTAAAACAAAAATATTCCAACTTTATGAGCAACAGTGTAGTTCCCTTTAAAAAGGTGTTTTTATGACCCCCCCGCCCTAACAAGTTATTTTCGGTGACTGTCCCAAGACCAGAACAGGGGCGGACGGTCTACGGGATAAAAAAATTCTCCGCCATAATCTTATTTCTGAAATATAAATGGAGCAGTATTTTACATGCAATCAGAAGAGAACCAAGCTTAGCAACGTGGGAATATACATTTTTGCCCAGTTGGTATTATATTTCTTAACCTCTTTCCATGAAATGATTGTGACAATACGATTTATTCTTGATGAATAAAGTTTATATTTTCAGAGCTTTACTAACCAATCTCTATGCCTCTGTAGGGCGATTATTGAAGTACCGACAAGATATAAACTTTATCTACCACCAAGCAAGAATAAAACCTATCGTCACAATCATTTTTATAAAAAGAGGTAAAGAAAAATAAATCAAACTCAATGGGCAACAGTGTATTTAGTTAATAGGGCGTAGAATGTGAATTAATTCAACTTATATTGACGTTATAGGACGAAGAAAAGAATAATCGAATAAAAAAAGTGCAAACAGGAGCCGAATCCAGTAATGATATTCATAAATTACTTAAAATCAGAACTTGTATTATCTTACCTAGAGAGAGGAGTATTTGAATGAAGATCGTAAAGCTTGATGAGAGTAGCATGATGCACAGCATTCGTTTTGTTTACCCTATTGACTTACCTCTGCCAAAGGCACGACAAACAAACAATTCAAATACATGTACATGTACCTCCGAAGCAAAAGCAAATAGATATCTCTGACTTCTGCGGCTTCGATTGTCAGAAAGTGAATTTTATTTTATTTGTTCCTTGCTAAAAGCTAAGAGCAATAGTTGCTCTGTGATGTCGTGTAACTTTATATACTTGTTTGATTTTACAAGGTGAACATTTTCATGATTTTTCCTTTTCCACACGAATACAGTCGAAGACGAAGTGGGCGGTCTCATGTGTCTTATTGGGAAGAGCAAAAATATGATTGATGGAAATACTGTAAATCATGAAATTGTTGTGTTACTTGCCACGGGCTTAAGCAGTGACGTAGGTACAAGTGGGGGGGGGGGGGCGTTCCTCGCTCTCTCTATCGAAGTGTGAAGAAATAAATAGGGAAGAAAGGAGGAAAGGAAAGGGACGAGAGAGAGAGAGAGAGATAGAGAGAGAAAGAGAATAAAGGCAGACGACAGGGTCCCCTTCCGCATACCCCCACCTCACAAGTGGCCTCTTAAAATCGCATTTCATCTACAGAGGATGAATCGACGGGTGCCGCCCCCTCCCTTTTGACGCCACTGGGCGAATGGGCACAACTTTACCAAGTACTGGCTGATCGACGTCTCCGCTTACCCAAAACAAACTCTCTTCCAGTTTCTACATTTTTCGAGGCAGCATAAATGTTAACACCTTTTAATCATGGTGCGATCGAATTTGTGAATTCATTTATAAGGATTTCATCATTGAAATGTGCGATTACAAAGGGACTGGGGCTACTTCGCTGCCAAAATAGCGAGGTGACAGCTACCCGTTTCGACTTTATTGCAGCTCCAGCCCCCCCCCCTCCCCCGTCCTCCCCTCCGCTTTTATGTTTCTTCCTGGGTGTTTTTTTAAATTCAAGACTTTACCTGGAAGTCGTTTGGCCATTATCGTGTAAATTTCTTTCATACCTATTTCATAATGTGAAATAAATCCCTGAATATAAATGTAAGCCATATTGAGCTTTTTTGTGCCGGATTCCCTCTTTAGAATTTAGTTGCATTATGATTGTGGATTATATTTTCAAGGATTACCCTTTTAATTTTTACTAATATTATTCGTCATTATTTTGTATATTATTAAAAATTACAATATATTCAAATTGCATGGTGTAAAGTGTCTTACATTATTCAATGTAATTTTTACTGCATAGGAACTGATCATTTGCCTTTTTCTTGCCTCTTACTGCATTTATGTTCCTTTCCTATAATTTTTCCCAAACATACCCGACCTGTTTTAAGTGTCGAATGTCATTGAAAGCCCAAGTCATCTGAATGGGTTACCCTATTCGAATAGGAGTGATAAATAAAATTTAAAAAAATCTCATTTGATTGTTGTTTCGTATCGTATATTATGTACTTGTACATGTAATTCAACGCCAAAATCAATGAGAGCCCATAAGCCAAGTTTAAGAAAAAGGTAAGCAATTTAGATGTTGACAGACTAATACATTATTTTTCATTTTCATCTTTCCTTTTTAAAATCTATATTGTAAATGAATTGTTGGTCGTAATTATTGAAATGCCCCTCAAGGCTTTATTAGTTATGTTGTATAGATTTATGTTACCGAAAGGAATGAGATAAAGAGAGATAAAGAGAGAGAGAGAGAGAGGGAGAGTGTGAGGGAGAGAGAGAAGGGGAGAATGAGACAAAATTTTCCAATTTTCTTCATCAAACCCAACACATAATCATTATTTATTCGTTCTCATTCTTCAATTTCATTGGACCTTGTTCACACGTGATAAACCATCAAACATTCTGCCAAGATTAAAGCCCCGCAAGCGTTGGGAACCCCAAACTCGCCAAAAGTTTAATCGCAAAAATTTCACTTCAATTTTATTGAAAGAGGATGGCATTAAACAAACACTTCTGCAAAGATTTTCCCCCCAAAACGTATTTGAAATCGAATATTGATAGAAGAATGCCATATTTGAGTACAATACAGAGCCTCAAACCATCAAACATACAGCCAAGATTAAAGCCCCGCAAGCAAGCGTTGGGAGCCCCAAACTTGCCAAAAGTTTAATCGCAAAAATGTCACCTTAAATTTTATGTTGTTGTTTTTTCTTCTCATAAAATGATAATTCATAATAATTACTTTTACAAGGGGGCTTACACCCTACAAGCTCTGCTTTTTAGTCGGCCCTCCTTCCCTTTCAATTTCATGTTTATTTGTGTAATGTATTGTATTGTGCAAATTGATCTATATGTATATAAATATGTTAAAATGTACCATCATTGTAAATATGAACGATTGAAAGAGGAAAAATAAATGAATTGAATTGAATGTGAAAGAGGATGGCATTAAACACACACACTTCTGCAAAGATTCCCCCCCCCCCCAAAAAAAAGTATTTGAAATCGAATATTGATAGAAGAATGCCAAATTTGAGTTTTCTGTTTGCAGAAAACCAAAATTGTGGCTCTTTCCTCAATATTCATCTTCAAACACATTTTGTTTTGAAAATTTTTGCAGACGTCTGTCTTAAATGACATCCCTGTGCACATTATTATACAATTTAAGTGAAATGTTGGCATTTTTTTTTGGCTACCTTAGAGGGGCTTTGGAACAAATTGGTAAAAGTGGACTGTGCTTCACATATCTGTATAGAGATCTGTACGCACTTTCGGGAGCCTTTGCATGTAGCTAAATGTGTACACCTCCACTTTCCATTTAACACATAAAAGGTTTTGTAATTTGCTTTGGCAGGGCTTGGTGGGTCCTCTAATACTCTTTTCACACTGGTTTTGCTTAGCCCCATACTATCCTTAACCCTGGACTATTTTTTTTAGATTTTCACACACGCTGTTTTTAGTCCCGTACTAGCGCCTATTCCGGAATAAGAAAATTCACGCTGTTCTCACTGCAATTCGTTAACCCAGGATATGGTGAATGTTATAATTGGACATACTTCGCATCTGGCCAGCTGCGATACGCTCCATTGCGTAGTACCAGACTATTTTTCGTTTCTGTTCTCATTCATTTGCTTGGCACCGCAATTGCGGGGTTAGCCCTGCTATTTCGCAGGGTTAGTTAACCCCGTACTTTAGGTGGGGTAAGCCAACTTTAGCCCACTTTGGTAAAAGCCAGTCTGAACAGAAAGTGGAATAGGCTTAACCCTGTACTATAGGTGGGGCTAAGACCCCCCCCCCCCCCTTAACCCACCTATAGTACGGGGTTAAGCAAAATATTGCCAGTGTGAAATATGGCGGTTTACCCCATCGTATGTGAGCAAGGCACAACTCTCTTGCAAGAAGCCCCAAATGCAAACTTGATACAAAACAATCACAAACATTTCCAGGGAATCGCTAATCAAATCATAGACAGCTTAGGGCATTCCCACATGTACTTGAAGGCCAAATCATTAAAAGTTCACCCTGATATTAAGTTGGTTTTGATTAAAGCAGAAAAAATAGAGAGACATCTTAGTGGAGGTTTGAGCAATAAATGATTAAATATAGGAAAGTTAAGAATTTTGAAGTTCTCAATCAGTCAAACACAAATTGGCAACACTGTGATGTATCTTGCGAGCTCCTCTCCCAACTAGCTCTGTACAAAAAAAATTCATGTACTGTTATTTTCTTAGTTATTGATGAAGGGGTTGTATACAAATATATTTGTAATTATCATATTTAGGGTGAATGTATGATTGAGTACAGGGCAAATGGGAACCAGGGGACCTTGCAAGAAATGTCACAGAATCGCCCATTTGTGTCCGATTGATTGGACCTTCAGAAATTCTGAACTTTAAATTTTTAATGGGTTTTGCTCAAATCTCAACAGACCAGTTTCTCTCATTTTTCTGCTTCTATTAAACGGATTTAACATCAGGTTCATATTAACCCATGTTTTTAAACCTCCACCGTTGGGTTTCGCTCTGTCTACAGTCGAGTTTGACAAGAAAGTTGAACCGAAGGTCAAGTTTTCCTTTTGTTTGGCATGACTTTATGTTGGACTTAAGCAAATTAATAGAAAAATGGGCCATAGGGTTTAACAAATATTTTAAAATTTCACTTCTTTAGGATTCCGAGAAGAAAAAAAAAGGTTCATATGTATTGAAATTACTCGATTCCTGAAGATGTTTGCAAACTACGGTAGTAACACTTCTCTCGAACATCATCACTCACTATCCACAGAATTCTCTTGTACATTTGTGATGTCTTGCCACGAAGTCCGGACAAAGTTAAGTTTCAAGTGGGAACAGGGTTACACCTACGGTTTGGTCTTCTAATGTTTTCACCCTCTCACCTCTTGTCCATTTTCTTTTTAGATATGTGTATGCTGAATATCACTTTAAAGCATATACAGTGATAAGAGATAACGACCACTTTGTCCAGGCTTTGTGGCAATACATCACTATGATTATGACCCCACAATTGCTTTTGGCGGCAATTGATCTCACTGATTATCACCGAAGCACATCACATAGAACCCATTCGATACAGTGCGAGTCTAGATAGAGCAAACAAAGGAATCTCTGAGAGCTAAACATTGGGTGGCTGTTCATGAGTCTTTATTGAACATAGTGTACAGATATGGCATGGTGTCAAGGCGGCAATGTCTTGAGAGACAAGATACAGATGGAGTGATGATTCCTGGTCACGTACGGAATCATCGTTGAGTTTGTGAAGAGTGTGTGGGGAAGATTAGGCTGGAAGTGGCTGCCTATTTGCCAGGGAGGAGGACTCCGTCATACTGTGTGATAATAAACAGAGAGAGAGATGGAATTAGAAAATATCACTGCACAAAAAACAATGTCCAAGAATTCATGAATGTCACAATCAAATCTCCATAAATTTAGATTGAGATGATACTTCTAGATGATATGTCGGAAATCCAGGAATTCAAAATATCTTCATAACAAAAATATCAAGGTAACAAGAAATTCTATTTTCAAAAAAAATTGTGGGTTCAATATTCATGAAAACATTCAAACACTTGAAAGGAAATCACATAGCAACGTGGTACCAAAATTTCTTTTGAATTCAGATGATAAATTGCTCTAAATTAAATTACTTTAAAATATCCACGAGTTATGCCTGCAATACCTCAAAAAGTACCTATAAATAACCATAGTATAATTGCTAAATATGAATGCAGAGGAACCTTGAGATAACAAACTCATTGCTGACCGGGGGTGTTTCACAAAGATTTTAAGTCGACTTAACTCTAAGTTGGACTTAAAAATTATGGAAAGCAATTTGTGGGCCTAATAATGAAATATATTCAAAAGCAAATATTCCAAGTATTTTAGATTTTTCATAAATTCCACATCAAGAACATGAAACTCTTTGAAAATAGAAAGTATGAATGATTTGAATAAATATTTAATGCTCTTTGAAATAACTTTTACAAAATATTTCAAAAATATTTCAATGGCTTTCCATAATTGTTAAGTGTAACTTAGAGATAAGTTAAACTTAGGATCTTTGTGAAACACCCCCCCCCCAGGAGTTAGTTTAAACGCTGTTCCACTGTACTTACCTTCTGCTGGAACCACTTCATGGCTTCATCCTTGTTGACGCGATGGCTGCTGCCGACGCGGCCTTTCCTTTTCCTCTTGTGGCCCACGCTGAACCCGGGTCGCCCAAGGACAACGTAGAAGTCCATGCCGTAGATTCCAATGCTAGGGTCGTACTTGATTCCAAGATCGATGTGTTCCTGGATGCCAAAGCCAAAGTTGCCGGTGCAGGAGAAGTTGCCCTTGCGCAACTCGTACTCACGGACCTGGGATAAAAGTGAGATTGCAGTAAATGTCAAGATCTTACACAAAGATTTTTTTCTTTCTTCATATGATTGCAAAGACATAATAGAATTTCCATGGCAATTTATAATAGTATTTGAGAAGCAAATCCTCTTTGCATGCTATAAACATTCTAAAATAGTGGTAAGATATATAAGATACGACACAAACAATTTGCATAACAAAGTGGGTTGAATTTGAAAATCAGCACTTGAAAAACGTGCAACTGTGTAGAAATATTAATGTGAAAAATAGTGCAGTTTTGATCATGAGGCGCAACAAGGACAAAAAGAGGAGTGTGCAAATCCCCTCCAAAAAGTTTTGACTATTTACTTTGACTATTTACACAAGCCTGAATGACTTTAAACTGCAAAGATACAAATACAACAAATTGTGTTCGGAGCCAAAACGGCGATAACTATGTGAACCATGATATGATTTAACGTTCTTCTGGCTCTAAACAGACGAAATGTCTTCTATCGTACCTTCAATCCCTTTTCAAGGATCTCCTCGGCCTTTGGACCACGAACGGTGCAATGGACGGCAATCTTCTCGTTCCTACGGATGCCAAAAGATCGCACGGTGTAGCGGGCTGTATGAACGAATGAAGGAGAAAAAAAAATGGTTGTCACATGAGAAAATTATTAGCAGTGTAAAATATTTGATAAGGATTATGTGCCCACTCTGGGCTTCGACATTGTATTATAGTTTGTGATTTTGTGATATTACACAACTCAACAACTACAATAGATTCTGTGCATTCCAATGTAATATATGAGAATGGGTTACTTTGAACTTTAACAAAACATTGCAGAACATGACCAAGAAGTTTTTGTTACACAAATAATCATACATACTTCTATAAAGATCGAGCATTACAAAACCAATATTATCAATGCCATGTTTTTCTTCCAGAAGGAAATTAACAGTCTATCACTTTAAAGAAATGTTTAAATCAAATTACAATCCTAGTTCATCAAATCTTAGAATGTATCTCTGAACTAGTACCATGGCAATCATAGAGGGGAAGGAAAGCCATAGGTTGCAAAGCAGAGAAGATATTATTTGCACACAGTAACATTTTTTGTGTTTTTGGCAGTGATACTGAAAAACCCGCTACCACTACACACGAGTGCAATCAAACGGAAAAGGGCAACGTTGGAAATAAATAAAGATTTCAACATCAATAAGACTATTCACAAAGTATGTAGAATGGACTGTTTAATCCATCTTAAATTGAATGGTTTGGAGTTTTCAATCTTATCTGAAATGCAACAAAGATAATTACTTATTCATCATAAGTAGAATGTTTACACTACCCTGAACATGTACAAATGCTATAAATGTCCAAGATGATTTACAGGAAAACCAGGAAGTTATTCAGAAAATTCAAATCCTGTTTTTCCCATTCGTAATGTACGATCAATCTATACTCAAACACATTAATCAGTCCTGCAGCATCACTAGCAATAGGATCTGTTTGCTGAATCAAAATCAAGATACACATGACTGAACTTAACCTAACAATCCTCAACGAATCAACTCTTGTCTTTTCATGTCCACCGTTCAAAATCTTAGCTACATGTAAAGTGGTAGCGGATAAAACAGATCTTCCATTGCTGTATCATCACAAAGACTATCAGAGAATACAAGACTGATTTCACTCACTCCAGCAAAGCATAGAGAGTCAACGCTAATGCGTATTGACCTCTAGCACTGCACTACGTGTTAATAGGCAGCATTTGAATACATGAATAGTCAATACACTCAAAACACACAAATGCACACAATCATGCCGATGCGGCTGATCGGCAAGTTTGACAGTAGACTCGCAATCTGAATTTCTAAATTATTCTTTTTAACATCGGAAAGTTGAAACATTCTATTTTACTGCTATGTAGGTGTCATTAATTGTCACTAAAGTACCGATTCTGAGTGAAATCAGTTGAGTTTTGTACAGTGGTGTTTTAAATGTTGAGAATCGATATTACAGCTTTTAATACACGGCCAGGATAGTAATGCAGCTATGTGTGATTTCACCTACCCTTGGAGAAGACTGGAGATTGTCCAGTCAGAGCTTCCAGAACCTTGGCAGCACGGGTGAGTCTGTCACCACTCTCCCCCACACAGACGTTGAGGCAGAGCTTGCGGATGCGCAGCTCGCGCATCACGTTCTTCTTCTCCTTGTCCTTATCGCCTTTGTCCTGTAGATGGAATATGTAACAATATGGATGGACTGTCAAAATCTGTTTCAAAACCTGGTTACTACTAAATTACTTGATGTTTTAGACAAACAGCGTATCGACTTCCCACTGAAATAGCGATTGACATCTTCGTAAACAAGGTTTTTCAGTGACAGTATTGTCAACACACCAGTGTACAGCATTGTTATTCAGTTGTTAACTTTTGGTTATAAGAGGTAAAATACAATTTTGAATTGGCATTACCGGTAATAATAATGCCCGAACAAGAATAATTTGTCCTTATGCAGGTGTCAATTGTATGACCCACCCTATGGACCCCGGGGAAGGTGCGTCATGGTTGGGTCATTTACCATCAAGGTGTGACTCAGGGTACCATCATTTTACTCCTATGGTCAGTCACAATATTGACGGTGGGGTGTGTCGATGTCAGTCACTTTACATAGGTGCGTCACTGAATAAAGTACAGTGTATTCACGGCCGCTAGCGAAGCCCGCAAGCTCGCTAGCGCGGGTGTACTTCGTGAAGTCCAGTCCAACCAAAATGCCAAGTCGGCAAACTTTGCCCCAAATATTTTGGTATTTATATTTGTTAGAATCTCGTAAGCGATTCATTATTTTGGCATTTTACTTTCAAAAAGAAAATGTCAACTTGCTCAAAGCGGGATTTTAATTTGGAGTCACCTATTAAACAAAATTGGCGCCAATTCGTTTTGATGTCTACTAGAAAACAGAAAACATTGTGCCGTGCACGGTGCAGGTGGGGGAACGGTATTGCAACAACAAACGAGTGCTCGTGCCTGGAAATGAGATTAGACCCCGATCGCAAATCAGGAAAAACACGTTCTGTATCATTTCGACCATGTCGAATGTGCGTCAAAATGACAGTCAAAATCAACAACTGGTGCGTCATAATTTTGACCGAGGTACCGTCATTGGTAGCCTGAAGTTCGTCATAGTTTTGCTGCATATGTCCGTCATGGTATAGTAAAATCCGACGCACCATCCCCGGGGTTCATGGGGTGGGTCATACAATTGACAGGTGCATTAGTTTACATTATCCAGCATTAGCTTTCTCAATGCAACTTCAAAATGTGGAATTTATTAAAATGGGTTTGCCATAGATTTAAGTTTAAGGACATTACCCTTTGACTGAAATAAGATTAAAAGTTCCCCCTTTAGCCTCAACGTATCATGAACATCATTCACTTTTTCTTTGATGAACTTGTTTGGTACATGTAGGTCTAGGCCTATGCAAGCTTCTGCGCTCTGGCATTGCGAAAAACAGATTCTGCGTAATAAAATACCCCCAGTTCACCTTCTAGTTCTACTTTTACAAGTTGTCCATCTTCCAGAGAATATATCGTTAACGTGAAAGTCTCTGTAGCATCATCGCAGAATCTGTTCTTTGCTTAGCCAACGAGGGGATCATTGACAAGGATCATCCACGTTTTGTTTGTTAAGGATGCGATTTGTCTGCGTTCACGAGGATATCCTTGTTTACGCAAACGATCCTTATTCTTAGACCAGCACCCCACTTAAACTTGTCACAAGGCAACATGCCTGACAGCATGTAGCAAAGGCACATGGCCAATGGGATCTCAACTAAATCTAGACGATTAGATCTTCTAAGTTCTACAGATTAGATCTAGTCTAGATCTAGATCTAGAAATTCTAGGTCTCGTATTTGGGAGCCTGTCTCCAAATCCAATATTATTATTAATAAAATATCTCTTTCCGTCTTTGTCAATTTTTGTTGGTAGCCCATTTGGTATACTGCAAAGAGATCACCATGGCTTGCAATAAAAATATAAGTCATATCATACAAGTAGATTCCTCATGGTCCATGGGCATGGAGTCGAGAAAAAAATGGCCCAAACATTCAATTAAATTTTGTTTTCAAAACAGTTTTTGCTCAACTAAAAATGATTCACACATTACACTGTGGGCTCCTGAGCTTCGAGAAGCAAAATTTGGGTTGGAAAAACTTTACTGGTGTTGTTCCTCCAATTCTTTAGTAAGCTAAATACGCGAGACAGTCTCTCAGTCTCGTAATTTCGTATGGATTTAATTTTAAGGGAGTCACCCATTCCCTAATCGGCTGTGCTCTTCTCATTTCTTGTGCCTGGACCATAACAATTAACAACAACATTAACAGCTCCTGGCCCATTTTCTTAATGTCAATGCATCATATTACATCAATAAGTAAAATAACACCACAGGACAATAAAATAATAATGGGAAAATCTTAGTATCTACAATGAAATAGGCCTAGGCCTATAGTTATGATAGTCTAATCTTGTTCCGCAAATTGCAAAGAAAATGAATTAGTGCACAGGCTGCATAGGTATTCTACGTAGACCTTCGCCACGACTCATTCGATGTGTACAATTGCTAAATTTGCTGTTGTCAAGCTTTTTAAGATAAAAATATTAGCTGAAATGCATCATACAATCATAAAGCTTTCTTAAAATACTGTATTTTTAGTGAAATATTGTCTTCTATACAGAAGATGCGATGGATTTTAACTCATATTTTCGCATAGTCTACTTGCTCACCGCCATGTTTGATATAAAGAGAGTGATATTTAATAAAAATTGCATTCATTTGTTTTTAGACATTTAATCATTCAATAAAATCTATTATAACGAAATTATATAGACAAATATATAAATAACACCTAAATTAGTTTTTTAAATGGTAAATATTGTTCGATTAGAGTAATTTACCGAAACGTATTAATCTTCATTTTGATTGATGTGAGAGAGGCTGATCAAAAAGGCCATAGCAACACACGTAAACGAGATCCCATTTGTTTTGTGTGTGCATTTCAGAATTTCCGTGCAGTTAGTCATCTTAAATTAGTTCAAAATGAGTTCCCATGATGAAGAGGAGGATACAGGGCCATCTGTTGATTCTACTGACCCCGAAGAACGTATAGCCGCCAGACGCCTTAGGATAACTAAAAGGGTCGAAGCAGCTAGGAGGTAGGATTTTTCTAGATTTTTTTTAGCCATCTTCGGACTTCGCCTGCGCCACCCCGCCCCGAGCTGCGGGCTGGTCTCCGGGTTGGTCCCTGACGCTGCACTGCCGCGCCGGTATCAAGCCCTTTCATAAATCATGACACCAAATTCGATACCCAACTAGGGGTCTAACAATGTTAACATAAAGTTAAATCATACCAAAAATCAACTAAATCTTCATGATCATCAATTCTTCAAATAATGCCTTAGGGTCTAGGCCTATGGACTGGTCATGATTTAAAAGTCGTTGTGTTTCTTACCTGTTTGGCTGTTGACTTGTTGTCACTTTGTTGTTTCGTGTCAATTTTCTAATCTTTTTTGGAGTAGATCTAGATCTAGAGGGATCTAAACTAGACTAGATCTATTTTACTTTAATTAAAAAAAAAAAAATTAATATTAGATCTATTATTAGGGAGGCCAATGCCCGGGCGTAAGGCTTCTATTTCTACGCCTACGATTTGTGCGCTCGTCGTCCAAGTCAGAAAATCACCAGAAGAAAAAAAAAGGGGGAAAAAAAGAAAACAAATATCTAGAGTAGAGTCTCCGGTTTGCGGCATAGCCCGGTTTGCGGCCAGGGGTATCACTTTTCAAAATAAAATAAAAATGACTCGATAATAATCATTGAAACCTACCGTGGATTCCCCGGTAAGTTCTGCGCTGCCGAAAACGTCCGTAGCAGATGCTCCTGTCGGTACAGAGTATCCGTCAGCGATGTCGGAAATCTATGGCACCAGTCGGCGATGAAAATTCCAGCAGGTGCTTACTTTTAAGTTAAGAGATCGAGGCATGATTCGACTGTCGAAAAAAAAACACTCAACAGTTTTTCTTCAATTTAAGAATCTTTACAGAAATATGCAAATCGTTTGATGATGTAAATATGATAATAACACTATTTATTATTTATTTTAGGAGAATTTATATGTATATATTTCTTTTTGAACAATTTTAGCCCCAAAACTTGTTTTAGGTTATTCTTCATAAATCAAATGGATCGTGACAAAGACTATCTTCTTGAGCTGCTAGTATCGCGATATATCGATATCATGTCTGTCATGGCTTTGTGAAACGGTTTATCCGCTTCATGACATCTCCGTAGGTCAGCGACAAAGATATGACTGTCATGGAGTTGGATTCGAGAAACGGCCCCTAGATCTAAAGCTAAATGTAGTAAAGCCAAAGGAGGGAGTTTTCGGCCATTTAAGCAAAATCCTATCTTTTTACTCTTTAATTCTTATTTATTATCGTTTCTTGTTCAAATCATGAAGCCCATAGGCCTACTTTTATTATTTAAACCAAAAAAGAATCCCAGAAAAAAATTATGAATTGCCTTGGCAATATTCATTTTCAAGTTCACTGTTTCAGAGGTAGTTTTCGGTCGCATAAACGTACATAGTCAATAAGGAGCGCGCCCCGTGCGTTCGCCCGCTGATATACAGTGCGTCCCAGAAAAAACGAAACCGAGAAGTATCGATGTTCTATCATAACTTAATCACAACTATAATTAATGAATGATACATATTTGGAAAGCTTAGAGTCTCCTCTTTCAGTTGATGCTACTCAGATGATGCATATTTCACGCATGAGTGATTAAAAGCAATTTGAAGGAAGGAAACCAAAAAGACATTTGGCGGGCGGTATCTGAATTTCGAAGAAAAATTCACATTTCTAGAAAGTTGAGTTTCTGCTCTTTCATATGACACCTCAATCAGGAAAAATGAGCGAGGAATAACAAAGTTCTGTTTGCTTAAAGTAGCCCTTACATTTTCATAATTTTAACAAACGAATTCGTTTTCACTGGGTGCCTGCCGTACCAAAAAGCAGATTTGACAAAAGACTTAACTCCGTTTCGTTGACAATCAGCCATGCATGAAGACTCTCGTCTACGGCTGATTGTCAACGAAACGGAGTTAAGTCTTTTGTTAATTTCGTTTATTGATACGGCAGGCAGCCGGTGAAAACGAATTCGTTTAATAAAATTATGGAAATGCAAGCACTGCTTTAAACAAACAGAACTTTTTCATTCCTCGCTCATTTTTCCTGATTGAGGTGTCGTATGAAAGGGCAGAAACTCAACTTTTTAGAAATGTGAATTTTTCTTCGAAATTCAGATACCGCCCGCCAAATGTCTTTTTGGTTTCCTTCCTTCAAATTGCTTTTAATCACTCATGCGTGAAATATGCATCATCTGAGTAGCATCACATGAAAGAGGAGACTCTAAGCTTTCCAAATATGTATCATTCATTAATTATAGTTGTGATTAAGTTATGATAGAACATCGATACTTCTCGGTTTCGTTTTTTCTGGGACGCACTGTATAGCACGGGCTCGCTGTGGTATGAAAAAATAAGACGCGTGCGGCCAGAGCACGTAATCCCCCTCACGGCCGAAAACTACACCTGCGGGAACGGTGATCAGAAATTTGAATCTAAATTAAACAGAGATACAGCGCTTTAGTATCCAACTGCAGTGATATGATACATGCAGTGAGATAGTGTGATACTCAAATAATCTGACTCTAAATCTGAAAAATACTTGAAATACAGCTCATTTTATGGTACTCATTCCTTTCAAACACTTGTAAGATATTCAATTTTTCAGATTAGGGTAGCGGGACCGCCGATTACATCGCTAAAATGTGATATTTAAGGATACATTTTCCATTGCAAATGTGCTTCTTCAGTGACTCTGGCATGTTATTGTATACATGTGATATGTGATATGCTATAAGTCTATGCAATGTATTTTAAAGAGATTTTATCATGCATCCAACGGACCGGCCGAAAAACTGCCTCCTTTACCCTATGTTAATGTTAATTTGTGCATGATTTCCAGAGGTCGCTTAAAGGACATTGAAAGATAACATGTTGATGATTTTTTTATACTTGATTGTCAAGATTTCCCAGATTCCTCTTAATCTCATGTCAAATGAAAGGAGACTCTTGTTTATGTAAAATATCTAAAATAAACAATGGAGGCAAAGAGAAAGCAGGAAGAGAAAAGAAACTATAGGATCAATGTAACTTAATTGTCTTTAATTCAGCACTGGGAATTCCAACATGTGTCTTTAACTTTTCTTTTCAGGGAGAAACTTGGCGAGGACCCCGGTGCAAAGAAAAAAGAGGACAAAGAAGAAGCAAGCAAGAGTAGAAAGCAAGTTGAGGAGAGCAGACAGGTACAAATCAAATGACAAAATAATTGTACACATCTGGTAGCACAGGCTTGTCCTTTGCTATCTTGAATGAAAAATAATCCTTTAGATAGTACTATAAGAAGACATTGGCTCAATCTAAATGTCAATTAGGAGATAGGAGATAGGAATAGCTGTAAATATATGAAATTTTCGGGTTTTGATTCATCTTCATTTAATAGAAGAAGATATTGTGAGAATGTTTGTAGTCAGATACCAATTCTTAATAAAGTTTGAAAAGGTCAACTGCCACGATCTCTGCCAAAATAACAAGACACCAGATTTCTTGTAGCAACAGTTCAAAGTGCATTTTATGTTAATCTACTAGTCAGCTTATGAACATAAGGTCAGTAGTGATTTACATTTATTAATCTCTTTCAATATTTCTTGAACTTTACAGAGGTTGACCAAACTTCAAAGCCATGGGACTGAGTTGGTGACCAATGTTCGGGTTGCGGCTGATTCCCGTGAAGCACAGAGAAGGGCAGAAGAAGAGGAAACACAGAGACAAAGGTACATTGATTTTTGTTGAATTGTGTGTCGGTCAAGTGACTCAAGTCCAAGTCTTTTCTCCACTTTGTGTCTCATTACTCATGTTTTTAATACCAAGTGTTACAATGGAATTATTGAGGTGGATTTGCGACGCGTATCTAGTCATAATATTATAACCGCAATAATTTTTTTCCCACATTTTTTTGTCCAAGACACCTGTTTTTTTATTGATTCAAAAGTAAGTGACCATTACCACCAGATTTGATCAACTTCCAACTTTAATGATACCCTTTTGCAGGCCTTCTCACTTTCAAAATTTGTTGAATGTCGATCTGTCCACGAACTGATCAGGCTTAGAACTGCATAAAATGTGCTTCAATTTTGTGAACATTCATTAGCATATTTAGCTATAAGTGTATGTTTCATTATCATAGAGAAATGGGGACCTGGTAGGATAGCAAAAGCCTGTGTTCGTAATTTACAGTTTGCTCTCACAGTGACCATATGGTAGGAATACTCACCAGGGAGTGGAGAAGGTGCACACATTGTGTGTGAATGAATCTAATGACCGGGGTAATAAATCCAGATTTCTAATAATAATAATAATAATAATATAGAATATTTAGGAGTGCTAAAAACAATAAGTACCATAGCGCTTAAAAATACAAATATATGAAAAGAGGACGAAAATGATTTCTTCTTATTATTATCATGCATTCTTTTAATCTTTATCCTATTTCAGGGATGAAAAGCTTGAAGCAGAGGCCAAGGCCGGCATGGAGCGCTTTGAGGAGATCACAAAGCGCTGGGAGCAGGCTAACGGGAGAGACATTCCACAGGAGCTCCATGATATTTTGATGCAGCAGAAGGCACTCTGTGATGCAATGATAGATGAGAAGAACAAACTCATCAATGATTTTCAGATGGTAAATAATTCTGTAAACACTTCCAAAATGTAAATATGAGCACCGGCAAGAGGTAGTTCTCAGCTTGGTAATTGAATACTGGTCTGTTCAGTGGTAACTTATCTTGGATGGAAAGGTAATGGAAGATATAGGCCATAGGAAATCACTTAGTAAATTAACTTCTGCAAACTGGAGCAGATTGTTAGCTTGAAATTTGATAGTCACATGCTATATGATCGAATCCCAAAGATAAACTTCTCTAGGCAACATACATTGCCACCAATTGATTGATTATAAGTAGGCCTAATTATAAGTCAGTCAAACAAAGCATTCCAATCAGCAATTATCAATAGTAGTAATCACAATCTTTAGTTGTGAGCATCACTTTGAATGGACATTTATTAAAGCAGGACTGCACTACTTGAAGCTACTTGCGCCCTCTATATAGCCAACAATGCCTAAGCGGTACCCATTGATCTCCCATGGTCCCCTGTCCCCTGTTAATTGAGAGCTGATTTGATGAGATAACCACCTGCCAGTGACCATGCAGGGAGGTCTCATCCCTCCTGGCCAAACTAGTGCAGATAGGCTTCAAATATTATGAAAATAGCTAATAATTTTAAACCGAATTGTTACTGCTAAACACAGACAAAATGAAGGAAATGTTTAAATCTATTTTTGATTGATTGTCTTGCAGGAACTTAAGTCTCAAGATGACCAGTACGTGAAAGACCTGAAGAAAGAAGCAGAAGATATCGATCTTATGATCGAGAGAATGGAAGAACAGGTCAAGAATCTCATGAAAGCCTATCGAGATGAACTCAAACAGATCGAGGTAAGTACAGAGGATGGATGGGGTGTCGGTCCGTAGGGCCTTCTTCTTCTTCTCGAGTCATTACGCCATAAAATGTTCATGGTGTTGGTTTAACGCGTTGTGTTGATAGTGTAGTTTAGTCGAAGGAATCGCAGGTGAGAACACCAGACAGGGACCAAAATGTGAACGCTCCTTTAGTTGCCCCCAGTCCAAAGGGTATTGAGAAGTATAATTTTACGGGTACTGACAATGCCTTGTTATAATTTAAAGAGTTATTTGTATTATTCTGATTGAAAATGAACTCTAAAGATTTGTCTATTATTAGATGATGATCATTTCTTTAAAAATTTTGAGGGATGTTTTATTCTCACGTTCCACGCTACATTGATGAGCAATTGAAATCAAAGATGGGCAACTAAACCCTGACAAAATAACTCTGTAATCAGCTACACCTGTCTTTGTGGGTAGTTTTCCAGGTGGTGATAGTCAAGTGGTATAGTCATCTGGATAACATAAAATAAGAAAATTACATACATGTACATAGTATAATGGGATATTTATAATTAAAAGTATGCACAACTGCCAGAAACTAATGCCATTATGGGCCAATTTTAGCTGTGATGTATAGGTTGGAAACACATCACATCAGCAAAAATACAATCAACAATTTACCTATTTCCTTAATTTTGTTTAAAACAACAGAGATCGTTTGAAACAGAGAGGGAGGAGCTCCTGGACAACAACAAGCGCAAGTGGGACCAGGCCATGGGAGGGAGGAGGGACCAGGAGCTGGACTACATGCATCAGAGGGAGAAGAGGGTGGAGGAATACGAGCAGCAGATCCAGCATCTTAGGATCCAGGATGCAGAGGAGTACAACATGGTTAAGATCAAGCTCGAGACCGATGTGCAGGTCAGTTCCTTCTTTTTTTAAATCCGAAAAACATATTTTCTATAAGGCCATTAAAAAAAATATACATTTTTAACGTCCCCGCCCGTTTCCCATGGGCTGCCTCCTATTTTTATTTATTTTTTGTTGAAATTTTTGATTTTTTTTTTTTTGAATTTTTTTTTTAAAAGAAAAAACAACATGAAAAACACTGCTAAGATGTTTCTATTTCTGATTTAAAAAAAAATATATATTTTGGCGGCCATCTTGAAAAATAGCCCGACTGTCAGGGAAAAGGTACAGAGCGGCCATTTTGAAGAAAGAAAAAAAAAAGGGATCTTCCTTCCTATTTTTCAAAAAAGCAGGACGTTAAACATGTTTTTTTTTAAATTTGGCCTCACCTGCTTTAATGACCACCTGTATAGAAAGACCACAATTTTTGTTTCCCTTGAAAATGGTTTCTCATAGAAACATGTACCGAGGAACCTGTCTATAAAGTCCACCTGTCTATAAAGACCACTTTTTTGTCTCCATTGGGTGGTCTTTATAGACAGGTTTCACTGTATATGCATTCAAACTTGTATATAAAGACCATGCCTCAAGGAAGATGGTGAAGTAGTCCTCACAGGCAAGTGCATGGTCTTTATGGAAAGACTATGATGAGAAACACTTTCAAAAGAAATGAAAATGTATCTATAGGCAAGTGGTATTTCTATACAGGTTGCTGAAGCAAGCAAAGAAGGGTTCTCGTAATCCTTACTTCATTTTGACTGTAACTTGAATGTAAAAGTAATTCAAAATAAATAGCATGCAGGAAGTGGGTTATTTGGATTAGCAAATCGTGAACAGTTTCTTTATCTTTCCTGTTACTTGTTTTGTATGTTTTTTTTCTTCAATAATCAAATTCTTCTGACATACGTTATTTTTGTTTTAATCTTGAACAGTAAGTGTAAATCTTATTGATTTTGATGGGAATTTTGTATGTCACAATGTGCATCAACATTTCACTTTGTACTTTTTATTATATAAATCAAAGACGAAGTTGTTGTGCCATTTACTCTAATCAGCACTGTGACCCTATTTACAAATAAGTTGTTGACTGGTACCATTTCTCTTGTGGCTTCCCCCATAGGTACTTGAACAGCAGCTGCAGCAAATGAAGGCAACTTACCAGCTCAACCAAGAGAAGCTAGAATACAACTTTCAGGTTCTCAAGAAGAGAGATGAAGAAAACACCATCACAAAGTCCCAGCAGAAGAGAAAAATTACAAGGTAAACTCAAAATTGTGTCAGTCAGTGTTGATGTTTCTATACAATTGTAGATGCATTGGTATCAATAAATAGATTGACATCAAATTGTGGATGTATACAGCAGTGAAAGCTTGCACATATATATTTCCAATGTAAATCTTGTCTGTTGAGCAGCAGGAGAGGAAAAAAATATACCAGGTAAACTCTGAAATATTGGCAATCAATACTGATTTTGACAACCAATTGCAGATGTGTGCCACTGACTGCAAAAGCAAGAATATATTTGGATTGCTACCCTTGTCCAGCGGCATGCTTGGGAACTGTTGAGGATGTTTTTGGTGTGTTGGCATGACAATTTTCACATATGAATAGATGAAAAGTGATCAATAAATTTAGTAAATATATTACCACAATTCTGTAACATATTGAACAAACCATTCTTAATTAATTGATTGTTCAGTAGGCCGTGCTATGTTTAAGTTATTCTATTTCTATAATGTCCTGTGAATTCGTCCTCAGTGAATGTAAGAACCATCAATGCCCAACTTTCTATAATAATAATTTGTGCAATATTGTTTCTCCCTTTTTGGTGAAGATTACAAGATGTGCTCAACAATCTGAAGGTCAAGCTTACCAAGCAGGAGAAGCAATACAAAGACGAAAACCAAGGATTGGCTGATGATTATAAGAGGATTACTGAGCAATTTAAGGAACTACAGAAGAAATCAAAGTGAGTACTAAGTGGTTGGCTTGCCTTATAGAGGAACATTGTGGTATGTGAATGATCATTAGAGGAAACAGGAGGAGAGCATTTTAGATAGAGATGAAGAGGGACAGATGGAGCAGAGAGAGAGAGAGAGAGAGAGATAGGGGGGGGGGGGTAGTAGAGGAAAATTTGATATCTTCATTACATATGAAATAAGCAACAATCTCAAAATTTCATCCAGATTCTAAAAATTATTAAAAAAAGTTAATCTAGTTGGATGTGCAACTTATTTTCTGCCTTGGTAGTTTATTGACAGTTCAAATATTGTAAACATTTTTTTTGTTTGTAAATCTGATGCTGAACTAAACTATTCTTTATTTGGTGCAGGGAAATGCATAGAGGTCCAGTCACCCTCATATACTAGATCTTTAGGATAGGTTTAAAGGCTGTTTAAGTCTTGGAAGTGAGACAATTTATTATTGTCTGGAATATACAGGTGTATTCACCAAGATTATGATTTCAGTTTCATAAGCCTTGCATATGCACTTTTAATACCATAAAGTAACATTATACTTTGCATTCCCTTTTTCAGACATTTCCAGTCGACAGACACCAAGAAATTCCACGACATCTGGCTGATGAATGAAGAGGAAGCCAGAGAGTTGAGTGCCAAGCTGATGGAACAGGACCGCATCGTCTCTGAGCAGCAGCTAGGGTTACCATGGCAACCACCTGCTGATTAGTGAGTATTACAGTCTGTTTCCCTTCTGACTTCTTTTTATCAGCAGTGGAGGGGGGAGGGGGAGATAAATGCTTGAAAATGTTTACCCTGTATTTTTTTTCTTCAAATTATAGGCTTTGTACTACGAGAAAAACCTGGAATATTTGATTCTGCGAGAGTGTAATCCAAAAGACTGCTTTGTTTGAACTGAACGGTCCACAGAAAAGATGCATAGAATAAAGATAAAAAAGACCCCTTCAAAATTTAGAACAATCATGCATACTCAGTTTGATAATGACTTGACACCTTGAGGTTAGGGCTAGCCTAGGTAGAGTGTGTGGTCCAGGGGTTGAAGTCAAGAATTTTGATACGTGTAATTTAGGACATGGACCATAGAGCTGTTGTTGCAAGAGAGTGTGTTGTAGAAATGCAACTTCTACTCTAACACAGGTAATACAGAATCCATTGCAAGACCATAAATGTTATCAGAGTAAAAGAGTAAAAGCACAACCCAAAATCACCATGATTAAACAAAATTTGCCACCACTAATTCCCATTTATAAGACCACTTATTGACCATGGCAGACATTGTTTTGTTTCCCTCTTCCATCATGCAGCTCTTTCATGGAGAACGTCGGACCGCTGACAACCGAGAAGAGCAAGAAGAAGCCGGTCTCGGCCCATGAGGTCCTGATGGAGGTCATGTCAGACGGGAGCTACATGGAGGAAGGGAGCGTGCAGGAGTCAGAGAGGGGTGATGGAGGGGAGGAGGAGGAGGGTCCCCCTAGGGAGAGGCTGGAGGGAGACGAGGAGGAGGCGGCTCGCAGGCTGTCGGTCCAGACCGTGAAGCAGATCTTGGAGCTCATATGCGACGAGTCGGTAAGTCAAGTCTCCATATCTTGATGATTTCTTCAAGTTCCAGTCTACATGCAGAAGATGGAAAGACATCTCTATGAATTAAACTGAAAAAAATTAATATTGATATGGGAAATTCATTTGCTGTAAAAAAAATAGATGAGTAAGGTTGGCTTATGTCAACTGTGAAAGGATAATCTACAATGTCTTGTAGTTTTTTTTTCTTCATAACATATATGCATGTACTAATCAAGTTCAGTTATCAAAATGCCATAAATTATCTGTAAGGCCATGTTTATAATCTCAAGCTTCCTTCATACAATTTGAATTTTTTAGATCAATCTAAGGAGGAGTGCTGTGGTTTTGTAGTCTAGTATCAAAGCTTTATAAAAGACTCTCTTTTTAATATTTAAAGCGGGACTGCACTGCTTGTAGCTACTTGCGCCCTCTATATAGTAAACAAGGCCGAAGCGGTACCCGTTGGTCTCCCATGTTCCCCTTTTTCTTATATTAATTGAGAGCTGATTTGATGAGATAACCACCTGTCAGTGACCAGGCAGGGAGGTCTAATCCCTCCTGGCCAAACTAGTGCAGATAGGCTTTAATAAAGTAGATGTTATTTGACACTGTCAGATATATTTGTAACACTCTTTTTGTCTTGCAGGGTTTCCTGGTAGAAGCCAAGCTGAACAAGCTTCTCGCCCCACTGGAGAAGGACGAACGCTGTCTCATGAAACTGGATGCCATCTTTGCCGTAAGTTTATCTTTATTTTCATTCCAAACTTATGACTTATACACCCTACACCCATATCATTCGGTTGTGCTATCAGCTACTGTGTAGAGTGTATCGTTATGAACTTTGTGGGATTTATGACTCCGATTTTAGTTCATTTTGTGAGTGGTTACATGTCCGTTGTATCAGCAATATTCCTTGATGTGCTTTGTTGTAATCTTGTGCAACTTGTGTGAATAAAACAAGGTATTATAAGGATAGTATTGCTTCATGACCTTCACCGAATAGTTGTTACATTTACATATACATGGAAGTTAATTATCACTGACCCAAATAAATAATAATTTTAAATCTTAGACTTGATATGACCATTGAAATTAGCTATAATTAGGAAAGTTGCAAATCTCTGTTCAAATCAAAGTATTATAAGCCTCTTCTTTTTTCCCCCTTTAAAAAAAGTTTTGAATAGATTCCATCCACTCTAGCTTTAATTCAAACCCCTTTAATTTATCTACCTCCTTTTTTCATGGAAGTCTAAAGCTCAGTTTCTTGAAGATACTCATCTGAATAGTAAGGCTTGCTTCCACTGCACCAAATATGTTCCATCCCCCCATAACCCTGCAAGCTATCAGTCATCTATATGTCTAGTCTAGTCTAGTCTAGCTATATGTCAGCCCCTTCTGGAACCATGGTCCTGTTTCACAAAAACTGTTATCAATAGCAAGTAACAATGACTGTTATATATAGCTACTGAAATCGTGACATTTGATTGGCTGAGATCAAATTTGTCATAGAAATTTAGCACCCATAATTGAAAAACAAGTTTTATGAAACAGGGCCCAGGTGCAAGTCCTGTACTAAGTCTTTGAGAAGATGGGAGAATTCAGTAGTCAACCTGACAATATTAATTTTTAGTTTCTCAATAAATGTTTTCTTTTATGAATAGGCTCTGGGCATCGAAACAGAAGAGGACATCCATAAGTTGGCTGGTTACTTCCTACAAGCCGCGCATGGCAAGGATCAGGATCAACTACCAGAGGGTGGAGAGGTAAGATCTTGAAGACGAAGGTGGTCAACAGTACTGCTAATACAGTCAAACCTGCTTTAGTGACTACCTGTCTACAAAGACCATCTGTTTACAAAGACCACATTCTGTGTTTCCCTTGAAAATGGTTTCTCATTGAAACATGTGCTATAAAAGGAACTTGGCTACAAAGGCCACTTTTTTTTGTTTCCCTTGGGCAGTCGCTATAGACAGGTTTGACTGTATCAAGTTACTATTTCTACATTGTTGGCAAAGCAATATGAAGAGAAGGGCTGTGATGATATTACTACATTGCCAATTTCTTGATCACCTGTAGATTCCAATGCTCACACACTGTATGACATCAGTTCAAGTTTTCATTTGTTAAACATGTGTTTGAAAGTGGCCCTTGGAAGCTCAGATGCCTGTTTCAACATCAAATATGTAATCAATGCTTTACACAAACCTAAACACTTATAAGGGGGGCTTGGGACATATGGGTGCCCCAGATCTTAGTACATACCCCAACATGTAAACATTTTAACATAAGTCTCATGCATACAGACTCTAAAAAGTTCAAGTGGAGCCCTGAGTTACGATTGATCCATATCAATCACAAGTCCTCCAATCAATTGCAAGTTTGTAATCTCCTATCTCTCATGTACATAGTTGCGATTGATATCAATCATAAATATTAAGTTGTGATTGATATCAACCCTTCATGCGGAATAATTTTAAGTAGGTATGAATGTGGATGATTTGCATTGTTTCTAAGAGCCTCATGTTACTTTCCTTCTCTGATAGGACATTGCTCAAGGAACAGAAGATCAACCAGACGGCCAAGAAATCGCTGCTCAGGTACTGTAAATATTGTCATGGTGTGAAAGTGTCGGCTATATAAGTGAAGTGATTTAGATATTTAAGTTCTATCTGCATTACTTCTGTGCAAAATATGGCTGTTACATGTACCTCAAAAGTAACCCTGTCTGGATTATTAAAAGAAGTGTTATATGTAGCAACTGCAAAGCTGCAGACTTCACGTAAAAGATTATTCAAAGACTGATGAAATTATGTGAAATGAGAATTGTAAGAAAGTGACCTTGAATGAGCTATTTTTTTTTATTTTGATTTTTTTTTTCTTTCTTCATCTATATACTTCAGGTCAGGACATATTTGAGACAATTTTGTTGTTGTTGCAAGTAATAATTTATACCCTAATAGAGTAAACCATGTCCCAATTTCATTATAAGAGGCATGAGGCCAGTTATGATATTATATTGCAAAATCAAACATATAAAAAAAAAGCAGATTGCATCCACTATTTACTAAACCTAGTGACTGAACAATAGCATCAATTTGATGGTAAAGACTAAACCAGTACATTAATTACCATGTACCTCTATGTTTCCGTCATTAGGACTCAGTTGATGCTGAGGTAGCAGTCATCACGGGCCAGGACCAGAGCGAGACGGGCTCGGTCCGGTCTACCAAGTCCAATGCCTTGGAACTCATCCATCCCAACGATGCCTTGAGTGCTATGAGGATGTTTGTGGAGGAGAACAGGAAACCTACCAAGTGAGTTGAGGAAAAGAAGAGAGGGAGATGGGAAATGTTTTGTTGATGATGATGGTGGGGAAGGGAATGAACAGAGGATGTCATTTGTTTGGGAAAATGTTTAACAAGGGGTCACTTCTCTGAGAATTATTGATTGGTCAAATGCAGGGCACATTCTTAATTTAACCCAACAAAATTGGAGACAAAAAGAGCTAATTTTATTAAAAGTGGCTGTGAACCAGGTATTTCAATTGTATTGAGTGAATTCATATCATATATATACATCTCTATTTGTAGTCTGTTTTTATATTATGTTTGTGCAAATTTGAATGCTAGTTTTGAAAGTGATGATGCCTACAGCTATTGGTCGAAAATCTGAAAAAAAATTGCATTCACTTGTTTGGTGTAATGTTTATTATGGGTAGCAATTGTAGAATCTTTGTAGATTTGTTTTCACATTTTTTTCTTTCTTTGATAAACAGGGAGAAAGTGAAGTACCAGACATTCCGCATCATATCTGGAGAAGACAGAGATTCAAGGTAAGTTAAGGTCTTGAGGTCAAGGTCATAAGGAACTGTTACATATGATATATCTTGAAACGGCCCAAATGTTGTGTTACCCATGTATCCCCAGCAGAAATGTGTCAGATACTGGCACTACTTGTCCTTGTATACTTCTTGATAAAGCCAGAAGATTTTTATTTAAAAAATGAATTCATGTTTTCACATTCCCAGTTCATAGAAAAGTAAATCATAAATGACAAGAAGTAGATGAGGAGTATAAAAGAGGCAGGTTAAGGTAAAAAAAAAAAAGTGCAGAAGAAGAATAGTATGTCATAAAGAAGGAAATTGACGGAATAGAGAACAGATCGATGTTCGTAAAGAAGGAGAGAGAAGGAAAAGATGAATACATAAAGGACAGTAGTGATAAAGGCAAGCATGACAGGGAACAAGAAATGGATGGAGACATTTGAAGTCCATAAGGAAAGAAAAAGGAGGACAATACTTATTTTATATATGAAGATATGAACCGACTAATTAAAACTAATTAAATGTATGTGGGGTGTTATCCTAATCATGACATTGCTCTGTCTCTACATTAATGACATGAAGTTTCTTTTCACATTCATTCTGAAGTAAATGTAGAGATGAATTATCTCTATCAATCTCTTTCTTGAAACCATAGTGAAGATGCAGATTACTGGAAGAAGTTCCCATCGGTAATATCAGAGAAACAAGGGAAGGTGTGGACTGCGCTCATCGATGGGTTCGAGAAATACAGGTGCGTGTGGTGAAGTAGCAACTTTATACAGTGAAACCTGCGTATTAAGCCCACTCAAAGAAAAAGAAATAGTCACTTTATACAGGTGACCTTTCTATGCAGGTTTTGAAAACAAATTTCTTCTGTCAATAGTGAGATGATATAAGTGACCACAGGTATAGAAAGGTGGCCACTTTAAATGCATAACCCTTTCATTTGGAGTACTGCTGGAGCCTTTGATAATGTTTGTTTTTGCGTTCCTAACCAGAGAGCACCTAGTGAATTTAATTTTATAATTTTTTTTTTTTTTTACTGTCTTTACAGAATGCTCAAGCAATCACACATTTAAGGCTTTATCAGGCTTCATATTGCAATTATAATGGAAGCTCCCATTTATGTGGGTCTTTTTTAAGGTTTATCTGTAAAACCAACTGGTATCCATGTATTACCATCAGTAATAATGATAGCTTGATTTTGTTTAATTGCATCTAGTGGTTCTGATAAATCGACTTGTGACCACTTCATTATGAATTTTTTCTCCTTTCTATTTTTCAAATAGTGACACTCTTCACGAGAGAGCCAAGCTGATCACCGAGACCGACGGTTTACGCCAGCAGAACGCAGAGCTTCGTATGCTCCTGCACCAGTACATCAACTCACGCGTTAACCAAGAGTTGGAGATCCCTCCCACGCGCATCCTCAACCTGGAAGTACCCCAGTAATGACAATGGAATGACCCATGGCTACTTGAAGCCACATTGGGAGTGGGCAAATGTATTCTGCGAGGAGGGGTGTGGCACATACGGTTTCAAAGCTTTACCTCTCCTCTGTGTGATTCTCGACTATTGCAGCACTGCCATGATGAAGATGAAATAATTGAATGCTTTTCTGGCAGATAATATATAACAAGCAGTGATAGGTTATTGAGCCATTACAATATTTTCCTTATGAAACATCCATTTATGAAGCACATGCACAATGTCAAAATTTGTATTCAAGGGCAAAAAATTATAATCAAATCAATAACTTTGTGTAAGAGAATGATGAATGAATTTCTGGGCTTCTTGTGCCGTTTCTTTAGAGCACTCACAGATAGAAAACTGCATGGCGTTATAGCACATTATGAGACATTAATGGCATAGTTTATTTATATTAAACCAAAATATCACTTTGTTTTAAATTGTCTGGTGTGTGAGCTTCATACATATTTTTAGTTCCGTATCAAAGCTAAAATATCAAATTCAGGAATATTTAAAAAAAATGAATTCATGCTTATTCAAATCTGCTTTTAGAATAAATGTACATATTATTTGTATACAAATGTAAATGTATGACAGAATGTATATATATAAATCTTGTATCGATATGTTGTGTAATACATATGAAACTGTGAAAAAATTGAAACTGTTGTCATGGTTCTTTTTGTCTGTAATCCAAAAGGTATTTTCTTTAGTACATTTGAGAGACAAGAGAATGTTTATTATTATAATTATTTTTTGGCCAAGTGTTACATGTAACCACAATGTAGTAATAAGAAGTACAGGACAACAGTAGGAGAGAGAGAGTTGAGGGAAATGAGAACATGAGTAAAGTAACAAAACAGTTGTGTATATTGGCCAACAGAATGTAATAGAGAGAGAGAGAGATCAAGAGAAAAGAGAGGGAATGAGGCAGAGGAGAGAGAGAGTTGAGGGAAATGAGAAGAAAGTAAAATAACAAAATAGTATACAAATGATGCATGAGCATGAGTTCATTATACGATCTATCCACACTCAAGTTGAGGCTGTGTGTAGCTATCGCACAAAGCCATTGGGCTGAGTGCGATAGATACATTTGCTTACATTTGATTAGGATCTGGGAGCGAGTTGTATAATTGTGTATATTGGCAGAGAGAGTGTAATAGAGAGAGAGAGAGAGCGCAAGAGAAAAGAGAGGGAATGAGGCAGAGGAGAGAGAGAGTTGAGGGAAATGAGAAGAAAGTAAAATAACAAAATAGTTGTGTATATTTGCAGACAGAATGTAAGAGAGATAGAGAGAGCAAGCGGAAAAAGAGCAAGCGGAAAAAGAGGGAATAGGGCAGAGGAAAGAGAGAGAGAGAGAGAGAGAGAAGGGGAGTGAAAATAAGAGAACAGAAGTTACACTTGGAGAAGTATAGTGATAAATACTCGCAATCATCACACAGTACACAAACAAAATAACCATTCCACTTGTTTTCCTTGATTTCACAAGATGTGTATTTTGTCAAAACTTGATACATCCATCGGTCGTTTCAATTGAACATTTGTTTTTCTTCAGAGATATAACTTTTTTTTTTTTTGCACAAAGAATACTTGCCACTGATTCCACTCTATAAGACACTACTAAGAACAAAACCCGTGATTATTCTCTCCCATTAAATATCTGTGCATTCACATCAACGAGAAGTAGATAGTAAACGAGCAATGAATATATCTAAAAGACGGGACGTCTCACTATAATTATAGTAATTCATCACCAACAAGTTATATTTTCCCTTTCACAAATAATTATGCGTAAACCGCCATTTTATGCCAGAGATATCAGCATTTCTTTCATCTGGTTTAGCATATTGCTGAGGGAAAAAGAGCGAGAAATTTTTACATATAAGAAGAGCATGATGCACTGTAGCAAAAGTTATCATCATTATAAAGCAGTTATTAAACAAAGTTAATATTAGCAAGGTATTATATGAGCAAGTACTACAATAAAGGTTAATGGTATATGGCATTGCTATCAATAACCAAATAAGATTTTAAAACTTATGTTATTTATCTTCTATCTGGATAACTTAGAACATTCATAGACTAACCAAAATCTGTATTTCAATGTGCACCAATAATCAAAAGTATTTTTTTTTTTTACATAAGCCCTTCCCAAAATAATAGGGAAATTACAATTTTTAGTATTATTTTCCAAAATGAAAAGATCAATCAAATATGTATAATCATAGAATAATGATACAAACTGCAGGAGTAAACACACAGCTTTAAGTAGAGAGAACAGGAATTCTAGGTGTTAAAACCAAAATGTTTTCTGAAAAGTCTATCTGCTATAAATGTACAATGTATGCAAACAAAATGTGAGCTTTTTGGGATGGTTTTCAAACCTCTTTTATGACATTGACACAAGATTTCCTATGGTACAAGTGAACATTTATAAGGAGTAATAATAAAAATTAAATTTGAAATATTATGGACAGCAAAAATATTTTCAAGTATTTTAAGATGGATTTTACATTCTTTAAATCATTTCAATTTTCACTATAAAATATTAAATAGTACCTTTGTTAGAAGGGTGCTTTTCAATAATATAGATTCTCGTTCTATTTTCTCATTGTGACTAGACTTTGTACAACTAGGCAGGAAATGAACTCTGTGAACTATCAGAGCTCATGATAACCGACATCATATAATACTATAATCAACGATACATAATCTGAAATGTATCATTACTGAGTAATAAATACCACATTCATGTAACTCTATATCTGCAAGGCTACATACATGAATATATTTCAATGAATAAAGCTCTATAGTGCTCCGTCGAAGCAAACATAAGCAAATCATACGTACACAGAAATTATCAAACTTTACAGAACTATATATATGTCTCTCGCCAAATAAAAATAAAAATGAATCTGAATATAGTCTATTGATTCTAATGTTGCAAACTTAATGCTTCTAGAAACAATAGTGTTACTTTTGCAATCAGCCTTAATAGAATTCTTTGAAATCAAAAGAATTTAAGTATTTTTGGTCAGGCATGTGATGACTTTCAAATCTATTCTTCTCTTAAATATTCTCCAAATATAATTTTTGGAGAGTTGATTTGAGTAAAACTTTTTGAAAATACAAGCATCAGGCCATCATTTACATGATGCTAATATCCAACTCATACAGTGCAGCTAACAACAGATGTTGTAAGGCATGTGTTCAGAACATGACTTAAGTCCTTGAAACAATTGCAGCTCTACATGTATTTGAATCAGCATACATATTCCCGTCAAATATCTTACTGGTAAACTAAAAGTATACCATGTTCATAGGTCTATCAACTCTGGCTCGCAGAAACAAAATGATCATCTGATGGTGAAAATTATCTAAAAGTAAATTTACAATATTGTTGATGCATTCCATTACAAATGTCCCTTTTTCTCCAAATGTTTTTTACAACAAAATCATTCCTTGATCATGACAATTAAAACCAATAAAAGCACAGAAATTTCAGAAAGCAATATTGTAACCATTTTTCACATATTTATCAAATTTATAATACCACAATATTAGTCTGTTTTATTTTAAAGTACACATCTACATTTGGTTCCTTCAATACTTTTAACCCGTACCTTAGAATATAATGAATTAAAACAAAAATGTCATCATCTAATCTTTGATACATGTAACGTTCCTATAATCTCCTAATGTACACACATCATGACACTAATATATCTCAGCCAACAAAAGAAATGTATAAATGTTCAGAAATAATAGGAAAAAGCACAAATATACATACACAATATACTTAACATTGACTTATAAACTTGTCTTTTATTTTTACAATCAATAAGAATCAGTACTATATCTCCACCTCTTCTTGCATTGACCCAAAAAGAAACCCAAATAAATCCTGTTATTTCAATTAATATACACTCAATCACTCATAATGGTTACGTGTGATGGTTTTTATGAAACATAAAATAGTTTGAGTCATTTTCATCTTCATAAACGATCAATTAAAAAATTAATCAGATCCACTTATAATCCATCATCATGATAAATTTGTGACTCCCAGAGCCCGTAAATTTCTGTTGCAATATGAACGTCTGAAAAAACGAAACATGAATCTATAACATACAATTTTGTCACACATATATACAGATACTATACTTTATACAATCCAGTACTAAAACCTCTACAAGACATATTACATCAAATAAAACACTTACGAGACTGAAACCCTCGATCGCATTCCAGCTCAATTTAAATCAAGGTTTTAGTCAAAATCAGACCTCCATTTCATTTTATCATCTGTTTGGAGCCAGAAGGGTGTTAACTCTGTTTAAAATGATTGAGTTAATGCCTTTCTGGCTCAAATAGACGCAATCCTCATACAATAAGTGCACATAATACCCAAGAAAAAGAGGTTATCTCACTAGTAGCAGTTGATCATGTCGTAAGTTTACAGTGTATCTCTGCCCCGCAAAGAACAACAGAAAAGCTTGTAAATACTCCTTTTTCAAAGGTCCGACAAGTTGAAATGTATTCCAACAGGGACATTGTTTTTGGTTTTGTGGCTTAATTTCTGCTGAAAATGAACTTTTACATTGCACTTAGATGTAACTACGTAGTAGTATAAGAAGCATATACTACTCATGCCTTTTTGTTACACAAGGGTGTTTGCGTAGTGTTTCTACACTGAGAGGCAAAAGCTCGTGAGTTGTCACTTTAATACTTGTTCGTTCTCGCATTGTACAAGTGCTTAAGAATGCAACGAAAAAACATCCTGGCATGTTTCAAATACCCTATCGCATCAAAAGAATAGTGGCATGCCAGTAGAACAAACTCACATTCAAACACATTGGAACCAGCTATGAATTTTCTCCAACATTTGCAAATGCCATTCTTCTTTAGATGGCTATTTAAATTCGCTTGTTGAAATATGTAAGGTTTAATATTGTGGGTACATCAAATGAAAATAAAGAGTGAGAAATGATCATAAAGTAAGGACACTGAAGGTTATGGACCATTAACACTGCAGTGAATAATTCAATTCTCAATATTATCCTACTAAAACTGAGTCTGTATATGACTAGGCTGCATACTATATATTTGTAATTCTTAAGTACAAGATGAATGGTAAGCACAGCCTGTGCACACTGGATTTGAATGCAACACTGGTACGCATCACAATGCATGGCTATACATCTTGAAACAATACATAAGCTAAGCAGTGTGAATGATCCCATAACCGAGTCACCTCCACACCACTTTATCACAAGTCGGTGGTGATGACTCTATTTAAAGACACATTAACAGAGTTGGAGGAGGAGTGACAGACATCACGTATTAGCATCCCGCTACCCGGCCGATCATTCTCCACCTCCGTGAGCGACGACTGACTGTCCTTGGCGTTCAGTTGGAAACCATGAGAAGAGCTTTGGCTGCTTGACAAGTCCCCCTTCAGCTTGGCTTCACCCAGGGGAAGCGACGCCTCCACGTTGCACGATGAGCTCGTCTCTGAGTGGCACTCGCCGTCGGCTAGAACCGCGCTAAGCTCCGAATTCAAGGAATCGTTGATGCTGACTGCGTCTGGGCAGGGGGAGGGTGCCTCTGAGATGCGATCGCTGATCTTGACGCTGCTGCGCTTCCCGCTTCGCGACGAAGCCTTACTCTTAGAGCTCTTGCGCATGGCACTTGTTGTGGTGGTCTTGGAGGTGGAGGCAGGAGCGGTTGCGCCCCTTGCAGCCATCACTGGCGAATTGGCACTCGTCTTCAGCTCCCACACGTCCCCTTCGCTTACTTGCCCGCTGTTAAAGTCCTCTCCAATGTTAGCGGCATTGCGGAGGGAGGATGTGAATGTCCTAGAAGATCCACTTGTCCCTGCTCCGCCGTGCTCAGTACTGTTGTTACTTCCACTGCTGTTGTGGCGAGATATAGGATAGGAAGTTCCCTCAATGTCGACGTGAACTTCCAGCGGTGTGTTGGATGCTCCGTTCTTCAAACTTTGGTAATCTGGGGAAAAAAAGAGGAAATTGAGCATTGTGTTTTCATATATATTCAGGTAAAGTCCCAGGTATTCAATTGATTGAAACACTTTAACTCCAACTGATGTCATTAGGAGCAAGGATACGCTCAATTCTTTTGATAAATAGAAACAAATTTCATGGCTTCAAGTAAAAACTAAGTATTAATGAAAGCCAATATCAGTCCTACTTGATAGGATTACCAGCAATGTCTTTTAATAAAAATTGTCATCACTGACAACAAAATGTTATTAATGTATATCATTTTGATATTGAAGTAGAGTTTAAAGGGATTGGGTAACTTTGTTTTAAAATCTGATACAAAATCCTGGATTTAGCTCATGCTGCAGTGATAATTATAAATCTTTAGGTCAGTCAGGAACCCCGTGACTTTTTCAAGCCAATCGTCTGTCTGATTATCTCTTATTTACACCAATTAATTTGAGGTTTTACATCAACATTGGGTTATCAGTATTAATTCAGACAGGTTGCCTTTTATCTACAACTGATTATCTTTCATTGTTTTGTGCTACAACATCTGTGCACCAGCTATGTTGCCATAACATACATAAGATAAATATTGCTTTATATACATTTGGCTGATAGCCAGATGAGCATTATCTCCCAGCTGGCTACCAGCAGATAACATCGTATAGAATGGAAGATATTTCTTGGTAAAAGGTAAAGACCAGTTTTGGAAATGCCCCCCCCCCTCTCAAAAAATGAAATGGAAGCTCTTATTACCAATCATGTGAAAGAATATGTTTTGACTAATACGTGATGATACAAATTTTGCCGGGAAACCGCTTACTAATTGATAAATTTGGTAAATTATTATATCTATCTGGACTGGATAGATATAGGGTAGTCCCATATACATCTTTCTGTGTACAGTGCTTGTAAATTTACCAAGACTGGGCCAAATTTCTTATCTTTTTGATGATTCCAGAACGTTTCTTTCACAATTCAATTGCATGACCAAAACTGGTCTATACCGTAAACATTCTTACCTCTATCGTTTGCAGAGGCGTAGGCATCAAAGGTTGTGTCGCTACTAAGACTCAGTCTCTTGCCAACTACTTCATTATGAATATCCATCCTGGGGGAGAGAGAAAAAAAGAGAAACATATTGAGCATTGTTCAGAATCATAAACTTACAACATAATCATTGCCACATTAGTAGTGGAAGTGCAATTGCTCAGTAATCAAAGATTCCCAATACCAAGTGATTGCCACCGCATCAAACAGGCATTTAAAAAAATCCCTCAGATAGGACCATATGATCATTTAAATAAAAGTACATCGAGAAATACTTTCTTTGCGGTTTCCTTCTAACATAACACGGCATCTCAAAGTGCACCTTGTCTTGACATCAAATCTGGACATTTTTGTCCGAAATCATTAATTTTTGTATTTCCCAGATAACACAGCTAAGAGTGAGTACGCTTAATTGTGCACACAGTTGATTTTCCAATTCCTCTTCCCATTCTTTTAGACATAAAATGATTTTTCCTTTGTCAAGACAAACTTTCTAAGACTGTTAATCATATCTTGTGTGAGCAAAGCTTTTTTTCAATTAACTTACCTGTGGTGGCTATTAAGGACAAGTGGCCCCACGCCTCCGCTGCCAGAGAGGCTTCCTGTTAGACTGGCCCCAGCGATGGCCCTCGTACTGGCGTTGTCGCTCACTGTATCGTCCGTCATGACCCCTGCAACCTCTAGATGGCTCGTGCTCTCTCGGTTGAGGACGCTCGCCTCTCCTATACTCGCGTTCGCTGCCACGCTGTTAACCTCTGGGTTGTTTTCTATTTACGATAAAAAGATAAATAAGCAAGGAAATATGTCTTTGGTCCTTTGATAAGGCCATGCAAACAAAATATACATGTTTAGCGTCTCCGCCCACTTCCTTTTTGGGGGCCGCCTCCTTTTTATTTTTTATTTTTTTAATATTTAAAAAAAAAGAAGAAGAAATGCCGGCGGCCATCTTAAAAAATAGCCCAACTGTCCGGGAAAATGTACCGGGCAGCCATTTTAAGCATCCATTTAAAAAAAAGAAAAAACAAAAAAGGGCCTCCTCCTTCCTATTTTTCAAAAAGGCAGGACGCTAAACAGTTTTTTTTTAAAATTTGGCCTAAAAGTTCTCCATTTCAAGAAGAAGAAGAAGAAAAAAAATGTAGATATAAAGATTTTTCTGAACCCTGGTTCAATTATTTGGTATGAAGAATGGCAAGAAAACTATTTGATCTGATATACACCTCTTCTGTGCCTTGGGCAAACGAGAATTCCATTTGAAACTAAGAGGGTCAACATTTTCTTCCTGTAATATTAAACATTACCGCTATAATGAAGTTTGTATCCTTGGAAGGTCCTTTAAATTCTCTTTTCACCAACGAAACAGCATTCAAAGCCAAACATAACAAGTATCACACTAGAGAAATCTGAGAGTTGGGTATTGCCCCATCCGTACCTGATCTGTTGTCTGATCCGGCCATACCGACATCATTCTCCTCATCCAGAGCGATGCGCACTCCTCCACTATAACCTGTGATAACCCCGCATCCTCCGCTACGACAGAGCGAGACGGGCACCACTCCATATACATAGGCCAGCATGATAGGCACACCAATTCCTGCGAAAAACAAGTAAAGAAACACAACATGGAAACTGTTAATGTTGATACTAATAACATTATCCCATTGTCATGTAGCACATATCAAATTAGAATAACATTGTTAAATGAAGCATAATGCCTTATCATAGCTTTGAATAGTACCACTTAGACTCGATCTCAGGCAGCTATTATTACAGCAAGGAAGAAATCCTGTTACATTTAGGTAACCATTTAACTCTTGGGTAGAGAGAGAGAGACAACTATAGATAAACTGCATTGTCTATGGACATCAGACAAATGTTATCATGAATAGGAGGTGAAATTGTTTGGGGTTTTGGAAAGCAGCATCTATTTTAGAAAATTCTTTTCATTATATGTTACTACAGTCAAACCTGCTTTAGTGACCACCTGTCTACAAAGACCATATTTTTTGTTTCCCTTGAAATGGTTTCTAATTGAAACAAGTACTTAAGGAACATGTCTACAAAGACCACTTTTTGTGTTTCCCAAAGGTGGTTGCTATAGACAGGTTTGACTGTAGTACCATTCCACATACATGTACATACACACTGTTCTTCTAGCCAAAGTACAGCATTACTCCAGCAATTCATTGAGTAAATGAAAAACTGACAACTTACCAACTGTGAGGGCAGCAATCACTGGTGAGACGATGATGGAGAGGGTCACACTACCGGCGATGGCCAGATTACGACGATGTCTGGGCATACTGACATACTTGGCATGCACCTTCAAATAGAGAATGAGATAATGAAAACAGGGCTTAACAAAACGTCAAACATATTCATTGCAGTTTCTCTTTTCCAAACGACAATTTTGTGTTTATAAAGATTTCTAAGTTGTTGGAAATGCAGCTACATGTATATCAGCTATACCTTTATTTAAGAGGAAGAACTTGCTTGAAAGTGCCATGTACATAAAATCAAACAGGCACTCCAAAGAAATTACTGCCACCATGACCACTATTTTACAAGTATATTGTTATACTGTTGGTACTGTAAAATTGTTGAAATTGTGAAATGAAACCAAATTATTGAAGTAAAAATATTGAGTGAATCATATTTTAAATCAAGATCACTTGATATATATTTCAGTTATGACACCGTTTAATGATATTGAAAAATACATATATGGTTATATCTTTGAAGCCTGTAATTTTTTTTGTTTTCAAAGAAGATTCCTCAACTGCCTGGAGAAATAAAGATATAACCATTATTTGCAAGATGATACTACTCGTAAAATGTAATGTCATGCCTGTCGCCTGTCAATGATATATATATCTGGTTTATATATAAATGATATATATATCTGGTTTATATATATATAGTCAATGCAAGGTAAAAACCTTGTGACTCATAGCATCCTCAAAGGCCCGGTACATCATTAACTGTAAAACTATACATAATTAAATACAATGTACAATCGTTTCCACAAATACGAATATCAATAAAAAAACGTTTTTGAAATGACATCAACAAATAAAAATCAAGGTCTTGTGATAAATCTTTTTTTAAAGATGTATTTTTGACAAATATTTTTAGTATTTTTCCTCAGGAGCATTTATGAAACCTATTGTGAAGGCAAAGATACACTACAGTACAAAGATATGCTTTGTTCCCATAGGTATGTATGTTGTAGTGAGCCACCGAAAAGAGAAAGAAAGGAGGGAGAAAAAGAAGAAAGGGAAGAACTTCAAGAAGAAGAAGAAGAAGAAGTAGAAGACAGAGAAGAAGGAGGAGGAGGAGGAGGAGGAGACAGGGAGAGGGAGAGAGAGAGAGAGAGAGAGAGAGAGAAAGATACACCATAGAAAAATAAAATGATGTACCAAAGCCTAGTGTGCCTCACACGTCTGTATCAAATTTGAAGTCCCAAAATTTCAAAGTTTAAAATTCATAAAGAATGATTCCAGACTAGTTTTATGTAGGTTTATACACAAAATTTGCAACAAACATGTACAATGTATGTACATTTAAGCCTATATGTATAGAACGTAATGTTGATACATACAAATCTGGTATTGAAAATGCTGACCCATATTTAAGGTCGGCAGCTGCACACATGAAGGACTCCATACTGTGCTGTATACAAGCAGCTGTTTTTTCGAGGAAACGTACTGATATACAACTGTATGTTGCACTTCACAGGGTTGCAAAAATTAAGCTACTAGTACCATGCAGTAGGTCCATGCTAGTACTGTCAACTGCACTGGCAGTAATAAATGAGGGTGCAATATTGTTGCGTTTTGCATTTGACTAATAATCAATATTCTGGTAACTGATTTGGATTAGATATTTGAGTAGAATAGCATTAAGCAAATATGTAGGTGTAGGCTTCAATTCATTTATCATTCATTAATCATTTTATTTAATTTGATTTTTTTTTTTTGGGGGGGGGGGAGGGGTTGAGGGAATGTTGGTTTGGAGTGCAAAGGCAAAATAAAAAGCAAAGTTGGAAGAAATGAGGACACTATTTAAAGTCCAGAGTCTCATTAAAACTACCTATTTTTTTTTTAATCATCTAAAATAGATTTTAAAAATGAACGGAATGGATGTAAATAAATGAATGAACAAAGAAGAAATAAATTAATAAATGAACGAATACAGAAATAAAGAAATAAATGAACGAATACAGAAATAAAGAAATAAATGACTAAAATTTTAACAAATAGTACTTTGAAAAAAAGATGAATCATGAAATATTTATTATCTCTAATTCCTCCTTGACCTAGATGATATACATGTATATAAGGTCATGAACTCATTTTATTTCCTTTTATTTGTATTGAACAGGCATCACTGGATTCACCTATATCCTGCCTACTTCCTTATCGCTGCATGGATAAAATGCAGCTTATTTAAAAACTTATCAGCAAAACAATGAAACCAGAGACTTGATTGCTGATCCAAGTACTGTTTTTTTGTAAAATTTCTGGATTTTAATTTCTTGTGTGAAAACAATGTATTTTAATCTTTATATAAATTGTGTTTTTAGTCAAAATTGAAGTTTCTAGAAAACTACATGTACATGTATGGTGATAAAAAGGAATTCAACTATAAATACTTTGGCTCACAAATGAATTTTGTGAAAACAGAAGGGAAAAAATCAGAGAAATGGGTTGCTGTAAGTTTAGAAAATATTTGACCAAAAAAAAGGAGAAAATTTACACATTTTTTGCTAAGTGGCTGAAAGATGAAATCATTTAATTGATGTAAAATCTCAAATTAGCAAGCAGTCTTTTACAGCAATGGATTTTGAAAAAGTATTTCACATTTATTTTGTGTTTTGGGAGCAAATGGAAGAGTTGTCTCACAAACACTTGATCTCAACTATCAACATTATTTCTTATTGCTATAACCTATGTCATTCAAACTTCACAAATCTGATCATTTTCTTTCTTTCTTTATTAAAAGGAGGTAGCAATCATTGTTGAATATCCCTTTAATCATCTCCAATACGCATGTATGTAAAGCCATCCAAAAACAAAATACAACAGGCCTACACAGAGACACAAGGATAAAGAGATTGTAGAATTATTTATGAGACAACTGTTAACAACAGTTCTTGCATTAAAATAGAAGGGAATACAAACTGCACCATGCCACAGATTACATCTTGTTTTTCTCCTTTGTGTATCTGCTTTCTCAGACGTAGTATATTTCTGACATGGTATTACACCACACATTCAAACTATGCTTATTTCAATACAAACACTCCACTTCATCGTAAGTCTATCAGTTAATGTTTCATATCCCTGCTCGCTTCCTTTCCTTTTTTGACAAATACTTGACATTTTCTATCTGATTGAAGTAAGCAACCGGACACTGTATTAGATAATGAATAACTTTCTACTGCTTTAAAAAGAAAAAAAGTTCACTCTTGTAGTCTTGTTTTGATCCTAGTGAATTAGAATTTACGGATATCAGACAAATACATGAAAGCTGATCTTCTCTAGAAGTATTTGAACCAATTTTTTTTAATGAAGGAATTAATCACATATTCCTGAAATTGGATACAACGTACAAAGAAGAAATCTCAAATTTGATATAAAGAGACTCAATAGCGTATGCATTCATTACAAATAAATTATAATGATTAAATGGAATAAACAGATATCGCTCCCTGACCAATCATGCATTCAAATTCTTTGCTACTGTTTCCCCCTTCTCCCTTTTTTCTGAAATTACCTACATGTATAAACCTACTTTACCAAGCTGTCTCAAAATATATTCCCACCTGTCCCTTTATTACTTTTACATTAGATTTATGGTAACTATCATCTTTCTTTATTCTATTTGCACAATGTGGCTTTTTAATCTTTAAACTTGTTATAATTTCATTTCATGAAGTTTTTTCTTCTTCTTTCAGAACGTAACAAAGGCCTTCCAACTTGATTGAAGAAACTGACTGCAAATATTCTCCACCCTGTTCTGTGTTATTAAGTTACTAGGTCACATATCTTGAATAACCAGTATTTTGTTGAAACGGATATCACTATTTCATAAATCAATCAAAAAAGACTCCAACAAACAAACAAAAATAATAGTAATACATTAAAGAAGCTAGGCGAAGAAATTTCACATAATCACTCAAAATGGGCAAATTATGCATGTCCGGATAGCGTAGACCAATTTGAACACACACATTCTGCTCTAAAGTCTTGTAAATATAAATGAAACGCGGTAAGAAGCTTTTTACAAGAACCTCCTCAAACTTCTATTCCTGGCTTGAACAGTTCGTTCGCGCAGTAGGCCGATTATGACGCCACTGGTTGGGCACGATCGCAATTCTAGGCCTCGAGCTCGCCTCTCGCACAGCTCGCGTGCGGTATTTTGCATAGGCCTATATACGTATTATCCAGACTTTGCATGCTTCATATCCTGACCAGAAAGTGGAATAACAATCTCTAGAAATCATGTAATTACATATAATATTAAGCAAATTTAGGTTATATAATACTAGGGGTGAATCGTGCAATTCGATTTGTCCAAATACCCTTCCGTTCTGTGTAATTTGCCGAGATGTTTTGCATTTGTTCGGTCATCATGCCTTGCCCTTGGCGTGATAGTGATTGCTGTTGATTATATACGGAGACCATAATGAGTGAATCGCGAGCTTCCCTTTGCATGTTTATGTCCTGCAGCTGCAGTTCTATCTATGAATGGTGCATATTTGTAATTGATTTTCGCAAAATATAACCTCACATCTGAACGTCTTTGTTTTGTTATCCGTGAAATTTGCTAAAGGGCCCTACACATCCCGACAAATTCGAAAATGTCTCGCCCAGTCACCCCAGTAACAAGGTGCATGACAGATCGATCGCCAGTTGAGCGGGGCCGGGGGAGCTGAGCGACAGCTGGCAGCTCAGCCAGCTCGCGCTGATATATCACTGGACTTGCACCAGCATCGACGCCGTCTTCTCCGAATTGTTCTCTTTTTTCCATCTCTCCTACACCCCCATCATCATCATCGTCACTATCAGTACCACTGTCACTAGTTGTGGAGCTGTGCTCATCAACTTCGAATTCTAAATCGAGTAAAACCTCTTCTTCGAGCTCGGGCATTTTGATCAGATATTTAGCGTTCGAGTGGCGTTTGTATACGTATAATGCATGCAGGCGAGAGTTGTGTGAGAGCTCTTGGGAGCACTCTCGCGCTCATGTGCCCAACCTCCTACGTCACAAATCGTACGTCACAATAGCGGGCCGATCGAGGGCGGAATAATCGGGTAGTAATTTCACCACTTTTAATAGCAGATAAGTCAATTCTGTAACAATTTTTGATAACTAAATATGAACCATTAGAAAGATTGTAACATTAACTTTGCAATGATACCAACATTATTAAGGTTAAAAGCCTTTTGAAACCTTCGCTCAGCTTCTTTAAAACTGATCTTAAATTCAAGAACATACATGTACTGTAATACTAAAAATTCACACTACTAGCTCTAAAGATCATTATCCCTGTCATAATATGCCTACCATCTTGCATTCAAAAGTCATTAGCACTATTTTTGGAATCCCTCTTATTTTTTTAAACAAATATTCTACAAATTACCCTGATTTGTTTTGGTATAACTACAAAAGATTGGAAGAAAATAAAAAGTGAAGTTTGACAAACATCACCCACCACACTAGCCATCACGTCAGAAGAGATTTCATTGACGTAAACTCAATGTGTCAAGAATAGAGATAATTGATAGCAGTACCGGTCTTCATCTATTAATGGCAACGCAGACAAAGAGACAGATATAGAGGATGAGAGAGAGAAAAGAGATGAAGAAGAGATGGAGATTGGAAGAAGTAGGGCAGGAGATGATGGGGAGAGGAAGGAAGAGGAAAGAAGGAGGGAGAGGGAGAATGGGGAGGATGGGAAGAAAGGAAAGAGTGTGAGAAAGGAGAGCGGGAGAGAAAGGAGAGAGAGAGAGAGAGAGAGAGAGAGAGAGGCATAGAAAGAGGGGCAGAGAGAGAGAGAGAGAGAGAGACTGAGAGAGATATAGAGAGAAAGAGAGGGATGGTGAAGAAGGGAGGAGGAAAGACTTGATCAGGAAAAAGAGGAGAAATAAAAAGAGAAGAGAGGGGAGCATGCAATAGCCTATACTCGAAAAAGACAAGGAACCCCAAGAAAATGGAATCTGTCAAAATAGGGATGGTTGAGGAGACGGTGGAGAGAAATAAGTGAAAAATGAGAAATAAAGAGAGTTAGGGACTAATGTGGGATAACATTTGACAGGTGAAGTGAAAATGGCCAACCTAACCTGATTGTAAGCAAAATCAAACGGTGGAAATGAAATCTAAAATACGCATCAGTGCTGTGACCCAGACATGGACCTATACCAGAAGTTCACAATAATACCACTAAACTCTTCTTCAACCTCCTGTTGTCTGTGTTTGGTCTTGGCTGCACCCAAGCTTTTCTATCCCATTTCCTGGAAATAGTTTGCTACTGGCGATTAGTTTTCTAAAATGTTTTAATGCTCTACGAGACGAGAGCAGAGGCTTATAATTCTTTTGAGGCAGTTTGCAAAGAACATATATTCTAGTAGTAGAACATTACTTGATTCCTGTCGCTAGGCTTGAGCTCAGTCTCAATTCAAGTTTAACAAAGACACTACATGTACATGTAGACTGGATCCTATGTGGTCGCTCTGATGTATGAGCTTAAAGGGATCGTTTAACAATGTTAATTCTGAGATACACGGTCCTACATGTTACCAGTATCTGTGATATGGTGTAATATTGAAGCCCTAAAATAAATCGCGCTTCAAAATGATCAAGAAGTGCCTCAAAAAAGTAAAAATCTTTGATTGACCGGTTTTACCATACTCGTTTTCCCAAATTGACTGTAGTGTTATGAAAACCGTTCAGCGAACGGTTTTCAAAATTTGTAATTCCAATCATTATTCCAATCTTGATAATCAGACAGGCGATCGGCTTGTAAAAGTCATGGAGTTCCTGACTGACCTAAAGGTTTATAATTATCATTGCAGCATGAGCTAAATCAAGGATTATTTCTAAAGGATCTAAGACAAAGTTACCGGATCCCTTTAAACCATGTATCAACTTTAACTAGTTGAATTTTCGTCAAGGTGCTCTGACATCTGCTCAGGTGACAATCGCTCCGGGCTTTATTTTGTTATTAAATATTGGAATGGGTTAGGGCTGCAAATGGATTTTAGGCGACGTTAAAAATCAGGGATTTGGTTTGAATTGGGGTTTAGGTTTAAGGTAAGGCTTAGGTTTAGGGTGAAACCCCAGTCAAACCAATGTGACGGACATCAGACCGAAAACGGACCATGCAAACAAATTCCATTACCCTGCATGGCCAAGAATCAGTTGGTTTGGAGTTGATGTGTGGAATGGCTTGGTGGTGTGACGGAGGTATTAGGGTAAGGGTTAGGTAAAGTGTTTGGTCTAGGTTTAAATCAAAGAATTCAGTTACGAGTAGGATATTAACCACAAACCAATCCTTGCCGGAGCATGTGTCATAGAACCTTAACAAATCCAGCTAACTTACCTTTCTTCCAACATAGACTGGTATGCCAATGATGATGGCTGGAACAGCTATTCCGGCAATCAGGGCTATCCCCACTGGAGCTCCTACGAGTGTGCCAAGCTGCCACAGGATCTTCTTCTTGCGACTCCATGGCTTCTTTCCCCAGAAAGTACATCCAGAGGGGCTGTGGTTAGAAGAGATTAGAGCCAAAGTTGGAAATAGAACAAAGTGCACAGTTTAAATGCATACTGCAGCAAAAGCCCTCTAAAGGGGTTGTATCTGAAAAATGGAAGAGCAACTTTATACGTATACATTACATCATCTGTTTGGAACCAGACGGGTGTTTCATCCTGTGAAAAATGATATGAGTTAAGGCCCTTCTGGCTAAAATCAGATGATATGCTCATGTCGGTTTCCAAAGATTTAAATAAATCTAAAAGAAAATTAAAATGACTGAATGGTGTGCCTGGTAAATTTACTACATGTACAAATTGTTTTAAAGAAATCTTTTTCAACCTCAATTGACAGAATCTTGGATGCACATAGTGTAAAATTGAAAGCTCCCCTCCCTCCATATTATTTAGATCAAGATGGGTCGTGACAAGATAACGGTATCTTATAGTCACAGTAACATCTAGAAGTAACATATTTAGTCAGTCAGGATGACTGTTATTATTGTTTTTTGATAATATTTGAGAGTATATATATAATTCACATATTAATAGTTTGTAAAATTTATGTTGAAACCATTCAGATTGTGGCATTGTAAAAATTGTAATCGATGTCCAGGTTAAAAAGGAGGTGTGATTAAGCATTATGTTCTGACTCATATCCTAAAGGGCTTTTTTGTTATTTTTCTTTTTCTTTTATTTGAGCTACACATGCCTATTGAGCTTTACATACAAGTACTTGTAAACTTGTGCCTAATCATCCTTTAAAAATCATGTTTATTGTGTTGGAAGCATATTGCAAATTGTTGCTGTAGTCTGTCACTCAGCATAAAATCAATATTCATTGTGGTCACTGACTATATCACAACAGGCGGCACAAAATATAACTTTACATATCATCTGCAACCTCGAACATTGTGGTTTAGCCATAGCGTAGGCTTACCATACATGCCAACAGAATGTTGTTATTCTTCATGTTCCCCACAGTAGCACATTCATTGATGATGGTTAATATGAGTCATGACATGCAAATGTTGCCATGTCCCAGAAACTTACAAGCAATAACCAGGATGTTTACATGGTACTTAGTCTACTAACGGGGGAAGAAAGATGACTCAACCATAATATAAATCTTGCTTCACTTTATAGAGAGTGTCATCATTGTGCGGGTCCTCAAAACATGAATGTTTCCAGGTAACGGGTCGTTTTAAGATTTATAATTGACAGGTTTCCATTGAAAAGAATGTATTCATAGATATTTTCAAGAGAATACACCTAAATGACCTAATGAAAGTAAAATATTTCTGTCTGAATTGCTTTGCTTTACACTTCTAATTTGTTTCAAGCACCATCACATTTCATGAAAGCTGAATTTAATTGCTTTCTCTTTTATTTGAAAGAAATGAGATACATGTGCCATCAATAGCTTTGTGGTCTTGGTGGTATGAGACACATCAAGAAGAAAAAAAAAAGTAATGCAATTCACCACATGTACCCACATGATCAGATAAAGAACAAAAACAACTACCAGTATTGCCCTGATGCGGGCCAGTACACCTTTGAAAGAAATGATTGAAGCTCTTCATTTTAAGACACATATTGATTACAGAATTCTTTTTGGCAAGTCTAAAATGGAAAATGGGGCAAGAGTAATGTAGGGAGTGTCTGTACAGCACTGTAAAAATCACTTCCTTATTTGAGTTATTTAATGGTAAATATACTAAATACAAGATTTTCAATAGAGAAAAGTAATATTCTGAGTTTCCTACAATCTACATGTCTGTGGCAATTTCACTTTCTTTTTTCCTTTGCCATTCAAAACATCTCTTTGAGTTTGCTAGAGCTACTAAATTGGTCAGTTTCTATCTCTTCTTGTGAACAGGTTGATCGAGTGTAATAACCTGTAAGGTTCATTCAATTCTTATTGTAAATTATTAAAGACTCCCTTTATCCATCAACGATGGTCTCTGTTAGTAACCGGATATAAATATGGGAGAATACAGACATGTACCAACAGTCCTAAACTTGCAAGTCATTCTTGTCCATAGCAATCCTACACAAACCAAGTTTAATACTGAACTCCTCACTGAAAATGATTCATCTTTATTCAGGAAGGAAGTACAAGTGTACTCTATAAGTTCAGTGTCAAATCACAATTTTCATGTGCCTGCAATAAGGGCGATAGGAGGGGAATTCCCAAGTGTACGCCTAAATATGTACATATATTCATGTATATTGGGCTATTGGCAATTCCTGTACATAGCGTCCTTCTGATGTCACACATACATCTTCCGAGTGTACTCTGTGAGTTCAATGTCGAATGAAAATTGTCACATGCCTGCCATAAGGGCGATAGGTAGGGAATTCCTAAGTGTACGCCTAAATATCTACATGTACATGGCAATTCCTGTTCTAGCGTCCTTCTGATGGCACACATACAATGTACTGTACATGTTCCGAGTGTACTCTGTGAGTTCAATGTCAATGACAATTGTCGTGTGCCTGCCATAAGGACGTTAGGAGGGGAATTCCTACACATGCATAGATTAGTCCACTGTCAATTCCCTGGCTATATGCCCATCTTTCTATCTTCCATGCATGCAACAGGCTTTATCATGTGACATGTGTTTCCAGGAACTCGAGCCTTGGCCAGATAATTAATTAGCATGGACATTCGTTTCATGATGATGTAAACAAAACTGCTGGCTTTATATAAGCACTCACAATCACATTAATGGGCATGTACTACAAAATTATGATAGCTATTTGTGAGAGAATGACGGATAACTTCACATAAAGTATAATACCATTGCTACGTACTGTAACAATTTGAATAGGAACAATCGGGGTAAACAGGAACTTAACATTGGAAAAACATCTTTTTTAGACAATTTTTTTTTTCAAGGAATGATGCATGTGACATGTTCCAATTTTTTAATTTTATATCTTACTCCTCATGAAAAAGGAGAATATAAAAAAAATAGAATTTTAAAAGTTGTTTTTCCTTCACTCATCTGGACGTTCCTGTTCAACCCGTTCTACAGTACTTTAATAAACAAACTATAGACCTGTTCTGCTAGGCTGTATGACATGATAGTTGATTTCCAGAATTCCTAAACTATTTGTAAAGATATTTACACCAGCTCTCTGATGAGGGCATGTTTGCTTATCAGACTAACAAACAGTACAATGTATTGACCTTAATCAGGGAAAAGCAAATACAGTGCAATACAGTGTTTGCATGCCAGAGTCCAGTTTGTAAAGTGTTTACATTCTGGAGTCCAGTTCTATCCTGCCCAGTCATTCATTGTAGGTTTCAATGAATGATATATTCAGTTTATAAATAACTTGGTCCAATGATCACACCAAAATTCCTTAGCTCCAACTGTCCTCCTTATTATACCCTCCTATTGTCAAATGCCCCTCAGTGTAAATTGGTGTAGTCAAAAGTTCTTTACAGAATATGCGTAGATAGTTTTGACAGGAATAAACGACTTGTCATAAAGAAAATGAGTGTGTCAAAACAGAAGTCAGCAGTTTAAATACATGTATATAGTTTATGCATGTATTCCTGATAGTATTTAAACCTCAGCGAGAAGAAGAAGAGCATTAAGAGAAAGAGAAAGAAATTAGAAGTAAGCAAGCAAGAGAGATAAGGCAAAAGAGAGGAAAGAAGATACAAAAAGACAAAGTTACGAGAACCACATCTTACAATAATTTTTCTACGCTATCGCAGTTTAAGGCCTACAGCCTGGATAAAGAGCTTTTAGGGCACAAATCTCCCTAAAGCTGTGCATCAAACCTAACCATCTTTCCAAGATCATGTTGCATCTTTACAGCTACCATAGTCAGCACATGATGACAACGTTGATTAGGATCATGGGACTAGGACATATAATCCTTGATATCCTCTTGCATTTAGTTTCACTAATACCATCATTTCAAATCTTTTATTTCTCCCCGTCTTTTATTAGAAAGAAGCATTGTGAATTGTGACTGCTTTTGTGAGTATACGATCATGATTCATTCATTGCAGTACATTGGAGCTCGCAAACACAAACCCATGTCAGTTGTAATGCATGGTAGAAGGTCTAATATTCAAGACTTTGGAGACGAAACTCCATTTAAATAGGCTAAAAGCTGTATGAAAATGTAACTCTGTATTACATGCAAGTTCTGTAGAAATATCATATCATTTTACATCGGGTTAGTGTCCAAAACAGATGATGTAATGTAATAATAATAATAATAATATGTCTTGTTTACCCAGGGTAGCCTCATCAGTATTCATACTGTTCTCCCTGAGGGCCCTGCAATCATATTTTTACCCCGGTCATCGGATTCAGGCTTACCCGCACACAATGTATGCACATTCTCCACTCCCTGGGAAGCATTCCAGCCAGTGCATCATTTTTACAAGCGCACACTTGCTAATCTAAGCACATTACACTGTAGCTTTCACATCCTACCAGGTACCCATTTAACACCTGGGTGGAGAGTGGCAAATGTAGATCAATGTCTTCCCAAAGGACATTCGTGCAGCGGTGGGACTTTAATGCATAAAGGTGCTCTTCCATTTTTCAGATACAACCCCTTTAGGGGGCTGTTGCTGCAGTATGCAATTAAGCTATACCCTTAGTTCTATTTCCAATGTATAATTGTTTTTACAATTTAGTTGTTATTGTAGTTAAGTGTCCATTCAAGTATGTTGTTATTGTAATTAAGTGTCCATTAGAGTATGTGCCCAATGACTAATCCCTATATCCATCATTTTTAAATTCCCAAACCTGCTTGCTCCAAGACTTCCCAGTCCCAAATAATAATAATAATAATATCCCACATCATCATAACACATTCCTTCAATATAGTGAGAAAATAGAACTGCTTTGTTTCTTATGATGCACTCATGTTTGAATGTATAATACATACTGGTAATACTGATGACAAATCACTATTTATCTGGCTGCTTTGAATTAATTTGACTGCACAAACAAAGATATTCCCCCGACCGATCCCGGATAATGTATATTTGGATAAGCATAGCCTGTAGGTGAATGAGCTTCCATAAACCTTACTTAAATACACGGATCAACGAACAAATATAGTTCAGGAAACATTTCCAAATATTTCATACGTGGAAAAATACACCACTCCTATATTATAAATAACTCTCGAAACCAATTTTAAATCCCGACTTGATCAACAAACAAAATTTGTGCTACTTTCTTGTTCCTACTTGTAGTAGCAGCTGAAACCGTGGCCTTGCACATTCCTGTTTAATGTTTCCTTTATGTTTCCTGTATTCAATAACAATTCTATGAAAGGCTTGAAATCTTTTCTTGCCGATCCTCCATGTACGTACCTGTACCTTTGTAATCACCCATTTAAAGGAAACATTTTCTTTGAATTGCAATCGCCCAAAAAGGTTGCATATTTCACTAAACAACAAAGTTATGACAGTAATATTGGCTACATATGCAACTGAAATTCTCCATGAAGCAATGATGCACATTAAACACAACATCTTTCACGGTTTGCTACTGGCCTCAGTCTCCCAGTTAAGTACAAGATTAAGAAAACCCTTTCAGACCTGGTGCAGAAACTGCTCCCCCCCCCCCCCAAAAAAAAGAGAGCAAAATCAAATGACATGAGCATCATTCATGTCATAACATTGATCAGTGTGTGCGTGGGGAGCCATTGTTGTTTATTTAATCCCATCTTTGCCTACGGGAACCGGGCGGTCCCCGCATTAAGGCTATGAACATTGCATTACTTAGTATTCATTGGGTTTACTTACATAAACACAGATTGCCATGTACCCCTTTCTGGAAGGACAACTGTAAACAGCAACAAACAATGTTAAATCAGTTCTGGGCGATTCTTTGCGATGTGACAATTATCCAAATATTTCATACATGAATGAAAATCTCTTGATACGACAATGACCAATGGTAGTGACACGAGAAAGCATCATTATTCAATGGTCATATTGTGAGATTCTTCATTTTTAAATGAAATAAATGGAAAATAGACAATGTCCTACAGAACCAATCGTAGGGAAATACCCCTTTTCGAAGGCAAAGGATTATTTGTCATTTATCATTCCCGATTTCTCACCTGAGATAATGGAGATCCGATATCTCCTTCATACACAACCAACAGAACTCGGCTCCGCAGACGGCACAGGTCATGTGATTACATGAGCCATCGTCAAGCTTGATGATTAACGCTGTACAACGAGGGCACTGTTTGATCTGATCCTCTGTAGCGATAGGGAAAAAAAATGGAATATTCCAAAGAGGAATTAACATGTGAAAATACTGAACTAGGAGGTGCTTCTTGAAAAGTCAAATTGCAGTGTCACTTTTTAATTCATTCTAAATGCATTCTTGAATTTTTCTATTCAGTTCATACTGAACAATTCCCCCCCTTCCCCAATAATAAAATGGACAACATAACTTTTTAAGCCCTCTTGCTATAAGGGGCACAAATCTCACTATTGGACAAAATTTATTGAAATTTTGGGAAAAGTGAATAACATATTTATACGTCAACTTTTCAGGAGTGAAGAGAAATATGCTGTCTATTGTTACGCACCATTTTCTTTATTGCAATAAATGGCAATTTTAATACAACAAAGTACATTTTGTTCATCTCAACAGTATTTGACAAACGTTAGTGTAGCAGTTCATATACTCACGTGAGGACGACCCTTGACTGTAACTGAGAGACGTTTTGCGAATGATCCCCAGGCGTTGCTGTCTGGCGGCATCGCAGGTTTGGTTAGGGTGCCACAACTGCTTGCAGTGGTAGCAGAAACTCGTTCCGCAACCCTGGCGCTGGCACGACAACTGAGGGCAGTTTGCACAACCAGTTGCTATGACGGCAAATCTAGAAGGAAAGATTTTAAGAAATGGAAATATGAATACATGCATCTTCGATATATACATGTACTTGTACTAGATATTACATGTACTGTATGTACTATTTTTTACACCATCTTTAATTTCTAAGCTGATATTTTGGCACACAGATACCTTTGCAGATGACAAGGATAAAGTTATTATTTCTCAAGTTGTTGTAACGCTAATTAACAAAGGCTACATACACCAGATGTTCGCACATGCATTGCTAGCTCATTTTTGTTTTTTTGTTGAAAACAAGACCCTACAACAATTCACAAAATTAAAACCTTTGGGAAAAATAATAGCGTATAGAATTTCCAAATTTTACACTGTTACATCAAATACCTCTGTATTTCGAGATCATCACGTGTTGAATTCTATCTAGTAATATATTGGCATCTTAGCACTTCAGATGAAATGATATATTAATGGTAATGTCCAAAGGGGTAAAATTGCAATACAGAGAAAAGGTGCTAATTATGTCCACAACCCATTTTTAGAGGCGTAAACAAGTTGCTGACAGATTTGAAAGGAATATTCTAGGGCATTTGATGATGAGAAGAATTAGGTTAATCACACCCGAAGGAATGTTCAAATGATAGGGAAAAGTTTGGGGTTTCCCCTATGATATACTGTTTTTGATGTATTCCTGTAGATGTTGAATAATTGAATTACCGTATATACTTTCCTTTTCAATACCTCAACTGAAAAAATATGATAATTCCAAAACCCTACAGTACATGTAGGAAGCATCTACAATGTGCATTTGCATTTTTTATTTTTTTTTATTGTACCATGAATTTCTTTTAAAAACAATCAAACAAGCAGAAGACCATAAAGAACAAACAGGAAAAAATAGAACTGAATGTAGTAAAAAAAATAATAGCAATTCTAGTGAGTTTTTATACAGCGCTCAAGTCTGTCAAACACACTCCAGGCAGGGCGCGACAAACCCGCTTGCCCGACGTCCCGGGGCAACCAAATTGAGCCGTCGGGCAAGTAAATCAAATTATCACTTGCCCGATTCGGGCAAGTGATACTTTTACAGTAATTTCCTAGTGTCCAAGAACTCTACCATTCACCCGTCAACTTCTTACCCGTCGTCAAAATCCAGAAGCAAAAAAGCGATCGTTCCGATTTCGAAAAAACTTCACAGACAGCTAGCCAGCTCAGCTAGCTCAGCGCGCATGCAACAGTGACACTTCAAGCCATGAATGCCGCTCCGCCTCCACGCACGGCCGGCCGTGAGCTAGCTAGAGACAGCTAGCGCGATCGTACCAGCTGCGAGCTTATTCGCGCTCTCTCTCTCTAGCTCTGCAGGCCGCACCGACAGGCCTTTGCTATTCTCTGATTGCCGATTGGTTGAATCACGCCAAATATGACGTCATTATTCTAGGGAAATGAACACGTGCGAATCGGAATGGAATAAACAACAGGGATTTTCTAGTAAGTACAAAAAGTCAAATGTTTGATATTTATTCATAATGACTGTTAATGATTGTGAACATATTATTTAAAACTCGCTGCTCATATAAATCAGATGAATGTTTTTGTCTCGTTTTCAATTTATTACTGAATCACTGAATATTAAAAACTTAAACCTGCTTGAACCATTCTATCTTGCCGAGATTCATGTGAATCTGATTATTTATGGAGAATCAATAAAATGCGTTTTTTAAACCTTCAACCATCCTTTGTTGACCATTTTCTTTGACATATTAGGTTATTATTCAGTACAGTTACACTGTACATGTATGTGCATTAATTTGCTATCTAAAACACTAACTTATCATTACGAGATAATAAATGCTTTAACCTCGAGTCCTTTTTCGCTTTAAAGTTTTGGGCAAGTGGAAATATTGTTTGGGCAAGTAAATTGAAAACCCACTTGCCCGACAGGGCAAGTGGTGAAAAAAATTCTTGTAGCACCCTGCCAGGTTCTCTGATATTATTACAAACTATACATGTACATACACATGGAAGCTATCATGACTGGGGAGTAGGTATCCATTTACATCTGGGGTAAGGTCAACAAATTTATGCAGATTAATGTCTTGCCAAAGGACATTAGTATACATAGTATGGCATAGAATAGAAAAGAGGAAACCTACATGTACACCTGTATTTAAAAGAACTTAAAGAGAGAGAGAGAGAGAGAGAGGGGGGGGGGGACAAAAAAAACAACACACACACACCTTGGGAAAGAAGAAGAAAAATAAAGGGTATGAAATTAAAATTAGAGAATGGCATGTACATGTACTTGTGCACATGGAAAGGCCCGTTAAACTCCTGCTCATTTTCTGGGCATAGGAACATGAGAAATTGTAACAGGCCTCCACAAATAAATCACTTTTTCTGAGATGATCTCTTTTACTGTACATGTACATACTGTAGCATGTCTGCACATTACATGTTCAATGGTTGAACTTCAACCATTTCACGCACATTGCTGAGCACGTCCATGTTTCTTGTGCAGCCATAAAAGATAATTTTAGGTCCAGCCTAAACATGCGCAGAAAGAAAATCAAATCACATACCTTCTCCCACTCATTCTTTTCTCATCAGAGTTTATCAATTCTTAATACGATGTAATCAACATGAATTATATACTGTATGAGCTAGAATGGTATCAGGTGTTGGTTAAAAAATGTCTGGAAAGGAGCTAAGACTTATTTGGTGTGCTGAGCATCATGTGTGCATGTATGTTTTATCTGTACACGTAGCGATTGTAATTGATATCGCCCTTGGCAAACTTGGTAAGGGTCTAGAGAAAAAACAAAAAGAGAAAAAAAAACAGAGACACAGAAAGACAAAGAGACAGACAGACAGAGAAACACAGAGTGGAGTGGGGATTGTTCAAGAAGGAAAAGTTTTCCTCAGAACTGAAGGTCAAAATATATGTAGATACACTGTAGGCAAGAAGAAAAGTAGGGAGAGATGCTATGTAATAGGAGAAAGAGAGAGAGGGGGGAATGGGAGATATAAATGTATGGCTGGGGACTGGCCAACTTGTCAATAACGCTTGTATAAATTTGTTGAACATTGCCTTTCTAATACAGGTAGCTTGCATGCTCTGAAATAAATTGCCTGTAATGTTGCCCTCATTTTTTACTTGTAGCCTACTTAGGGTCTCTTATCAAGACAATCACTTACCCGCAGTCTGGCGCCGGACACCATCGACAATCTGGGTCCATCATGAGTAGTCTACGTAACGTGAACTCCTCATATTTATCCATAAGAGCACTGTCTTGCAACACAAGTTTAATGTCATTCGGGTGGAGAGGCTCCGCGCATTCCGGACACGCAATGTTCACTCTGCTCTCCGTGATCTCAATCTTCAGGTACTGTCGTAGGCACTCCTGACACGAGCGGTGGTCGCACGTGATGATGTCCGGAAACTGTTCCTTGGGGCGTTCCATTAGGCACAAGGGGCACTCGATCGTGCCGGCCCCCTTCTTGGAGGTGCTGTTGATGTAAGCCGCCGCGCTGCGCGAGCGACCGACCTGTCGCGTGTTACGCGGAGTGCCGAGCCCGCCCCCGCTGTGGACCGAGTCGGTACTGCTCTTGCGCGGCTTGGATCGCCCCGACCAGAAGCGGAAGAACCCGCCCCCTTGCTTCCTGTGCTTGGAGACGGTGGAGTCTATACTGTTGGCCTGAGAACCTCCAGACTGTACTGATCGGGTGTCCATGTCGGCAGATTTCATTGTGAGTTGCATGAGTCCAACCTCGATAAGGTTTGAATGTTACTTAAAAATAGTCAAAACGATCACTTTACTTCAAGCTTACATGTATGTTATAATATCTGTCGTTTCCGGGAAGAAAGAAATTCTACAAGTTATCTATTCCAAAGACTCCTTCCTCAACCGCTGCACACTGTCACCTGATCAAAATGAAGTCACATGATCATCTCCTCTAGCATTCCTTCCGTTCCTATTAAAACTTGATGACATATCCACGATACTGGTTGTTCCAATCTTGGCAGGTATTGCATCCCATTAGCTCACTCCCCCCTATTGCCCTCTCCTTCTTTTTACCTTTAGGGCACGAATGTCCTGATGAGTACCGTTAGATCCCTCTGATAAAAGTAAAAAGGTACTCCAAGCTCTCTTGCGGGAAGAGACGAAACAAGGCAAGACAAAATTCTGATGTCTCCTTGATGGCCTTAGAGCAGCGAGATGACTATCTATCTATTCAGGTGAATCGTTCTCTTCTTGACACTTACATGTATCTCTACAAGATGTGATGCTTCCGTCCAAGCTGTGCCCCTTTTCTTAAGTGGCCTGCATAAATGAAAAACAAAAGATGATTGGAGAGATATTAGTCAAATATATAGAGTACATGTATCGAGGCAAGGCAAGGCAATTAATAGAGCATTCAATCGCAGCGTAAATGTAATATTATAATGTGTTACATAATGATAAATGGAATCTGGATAATGTACATGTAGTAGTAGTAATGATGATGAAATGCTCTTGAGTTAAAGAACTGGATGGCAAATCTACACTTTTCATTTCCAGAATTTAAGACATTGCCCACAAGGCAAAGTATACACATCTGCACGATCTACATGCATGCACACTTGAATAATACAGTGTTTGGCAAACAAATCTTAGAAATATTAATGAAGGGCAGGTGCACATGTTGAAGGCATTACTTATTAGCCATGAGCTGTTTTGGATTCAGAGCCCATGCAGGTGTTTTTCTTTTCCAACTATTACTCTCTTGTAATGATTTTTTTCTTCTTTTAATTGGCTCCCTGACTTGGAAAGATGATTAGTCTTTTTGGCCTGCAAAGCTTGGTCTGCTAAGCTTGGCCCCCAGACCTCCCTTCATCTATCCCTGCCCCCTTTCCCTTTCCCCTTTTTTCCCTTCCTCTTCTTCTTTCTCTCTCTCTCTCTCTCTGTGTCTCTCACTCACACCTGAACTTGTCTCTAAAATGATTAAAAAAGACAGGAGAGATGGAAAGACATGTACATCTCTTACTTCTTAGCATGACCTCTACATGTATGTACAGTGTACAATGTAGATTGATGTTACTTATGATGTATGCTCCATCTCTTCTCCCCTTTCATCTCAGTTCCACTCTATTTCCCTCAGGCATCAATTTTCCTATCATGTAACTTGTCTATCCCTTCATTTTTTAATTTACTTTCTTTCAATCTCCTTCCCCTCCCTCTTTTCTCACTCAGTCGAATACAAAATGTTCTAATATGCATATATCTCTCTGTAGGCATCTACAATGTATCTCTCACTCTCAACTCAAGTATCAGTGAGCGCCCCCCCCCCCTTTCTCCCTCACCAACCTCTCCATGAAAATGAATTGGATTTCTGACAAATTTTTGACAAATTCTGAGTATTAGGCAACATTTAACTCTAATACTTCGTTGTGGCTCTCTGCTGAATTAGCGGTGAGTCTACTTCCTCCAACAACAACAACCAAATACATTGTCCTCAACGGCAAGGGGCGGGGCTCTTACTTATAATCATCTCATGCTATAAACAAGCTGAGAAAAAGAGGTGTTAATTGTTTTCCATTCCAACCTGCTTAATGTTCTTTGAGGGCAATGAAATTTATCGAAGGAAATTGAACAGTTTCACACCTTAATTGTTTTTAGGTCCTACATTGTACAACACAATGCCATGTGCATTACCGGGTACTCAAGTATGTACGGCTTTACACTTTATGCCTCATACAAAATGTTCACTTCTATTAAGATCAACACAACAATGATGAAATTTGTTAAAGTAAATATTAGATCTACAGGGAGAGGTGGGGGGCATATCCAAACAAGCCTACATGCAGGGGCATCGCTAAAGTTTTGTTGTTGCCAAATCTTTTTAAGTGATGCCCTTCTGTTTTGTTTTACTTCTTAATAACAAATGTGAACATCAATCGGCAAAAATCAGACAACCGTTTTTTTCCTTGTTGATAGATTTGCAAATTGTCAGAAACCTTGTAGGTAAATTAACACCCTCGCCGCTCCCCCCCCCCTCCCATACAGAATGGACTAATGACGGCACTGCATGCCTACATGTAGAGTTTTCTTTTTATGCTACCATATTGTTCACGACACTAGATAAGTACCAGCATCTTTCTATCGGTTATGATTCATATCTTTTATCATCTATCTATCCGAACTTGATGAGCAGATCTGAGTCAAAGTCCTTAGATAACGATGAACTAGCGAGAACAATGTGGATGTCTTACAAAGACAAGCAATTACTCATGTATGTCATGTATGCTTTATTACCACTTTGAACTTTATCATACATGTACATCACATGTACATCAGGCAACTGGGACATACATGTATTAGATACCGAAATCAAAGTCCGGGCCCTCCAAATTTCACAATTTTAACATGGGTCACAGACACATATCATGTACCACAGGTCACTTTCTACAAAGACTGAAATATGGTGAGCTGCTTACATATGTAGCTGTACATTGTAATTAACAACTGCATTTTCAAAAATTCCTGAATTATTCAGTACATGAATACAATCTATGTCACATCGACTATTGCTATGGCAGACAAGCTTTAGATAATTGATCAGGTCTTGTTTCTAGTAGTAGAGTTTATTTGTAAAGTTGTCTAGACTTTGATTTTAAATTTGTCAGAGTAAATGTGGTACCACATTGTAGACATAGTAAATTGGACACAGTGTAGGTGTAAATGACAATAAACTACCAAAACAACAAACAAACAAAACCCCACCTACTTGTGCATTGTGCATATCGCAAGCCAATTAAGAGGACAAAATACAGTACATTCAACTTTTTCAATTGATACAAACATGCGTTTACCCTATAAATACATGTTGACTTGATGGAAAACTGGTTTACATTGTACAGTACATCTATATGACCATGAAAAGTTGTGCTGGCTTGTTACATGATGTATACTGTTTGCCAATTTAAATTAGTGGACTACTGTATGTCTGAATTAATTATAGCATTTCTTTGACATGCATGTACTCTAGGTTTTTTCATAACACCACCACCAAAAAAAGGAAATGTTAATTCAATGACACCCACTGCTTTGGGGCTCAATTATTAATACAAACAGGATAATGACATTTTTCAAAGAGTAAGAAATCTAAGGTTTGATAGAATTTAGAGTGCTAAAATTCAGGGTTATTCTGTAGATTCTGATACAAACAGGATTCGGTGCCTTAATACTGACCCTCACCTTAGCTTAAATAGCGTATATACATGTATGCATACAGTATGAAACCTACATGTACATGTACATGTAGCAAAGGGCACAGATGTACTCTCCAGTGAAAAAAATACACGGGGGCTCAGGGCAAAAAAGCCCCCGAAATGCCCAAAGAGCCCCCGAAAATCAGAAAAGAGCCCCCATAAATTCACATAGACTTCAATGCAAAACAAAATTTAGAATGTTATTTTCAGGCAGGCAAGCTTGAAAAGTAGCCCCCGAAAAATAAATATTAATTTTTTCCTGGTATACTCTCTCCTACATTGTTTTTAGGTCAGAATAGACAGTATGATGAGAGATTCTGTGACGATGTAAACAAAAATTAAGACCAGTTCACACCCAGACCATGCAACGTGTTGGCCTACTACATACATGTAAACATGTACATCTAGACTTAGGTGGTTTATCAAAATGAATATAGAGTATAAAAGATTGGAATATAAAATATAAAGTGCTTCCAAAAACATGGAGAATGTGATAAAATACAGTGTACATAGCCTTAATGCACGTACATTCTGGATTTGGCTGCACAATGTACAATATATATGTACATGTATGTGTTGGTTGAGAACGGTCAACAAAATGGGCGTACATAGTATGGTAGGATTCAGTACATCAGTACATGTATATAGTACAGGCCTACTACACATACATGTACATGTAATGTACATGTAACTTAATTGACAAGCTAGGATAAACATTCTGAAAGTGAAACTTACATGCGAATGTGACATAATCCAAACTTTATAGTAAATCCATTCAGTATGGGCCTGCAGTTAGACAATGTAAAACGTCACCATGTACATGTATCCTCCTCATGTAAAATGCACAATGATGAATGCATTCAGTGTGGCTTCTACACGTACGACGACGTTCCAAGATACAGGGTGTGCATGTATGTATTCAACAATGAACTGCACAGAAGAACGAGCACCAAGAGACAAACAATACAATATGTTTACTGGAGCACGGATGATCGAGTCTGACTGAAATGGGTGGCAACAACCAGGATCTTGTGGAAAATTCTGTAAAACAAATACCGAGAACACAAGTCCCTTTTTTTTTGGTTTCTTTTTTTCCCTGAAGCTGAAGACGTAGATGACCGACGCGACCTACCCCCACACAGTGCGGGGCAAAGAGAACGTAGGTAGTTGCAATGTCACACTGGCTTTCCATGGAATATCTGAATGCAGCAATGACGCACACACTACACTCATGCAGTATCAGATTAACTAGATGTTGATAGTCTCTATCCCCCAGACCCTATTACGGGCTGCCTTCAACTGCTGTGGTCATCGGCGCAATCTACCACAGTCTACACGGCAATTAAAGTGATTACTACTTTGCTGTCCTAATCATAAATATTAATAAGTCTCCATCACACCAGATTAGAAGAAGAAACAAACAATCTGTGGGAGGAAAGAGACTTAGCTTTTTTAAATGGTCGCAAAGGATAGACTAAATATCACTGTGGACGGGTTGTCATGAAGAAAAAATGCAGTAGAGTATAAATGGTATGATTCATTCATAGCTAGCACATACACAGTTTACACACACACAAACACACACTCACATACAAACACACAGAGCGATACAAACAGATAAAACATAATGAGGAATGACCGCATATTATGCAGATAATTCCAGAAGAAATATGCAGTCATGTAACTATTTTCCTTGATCATACACACAACAAAATTCTACACAAGACACAGGATTCCACTATAAATTGAAAACATCATCAATCATTTTATATAAGACCAGGAAGTACCATGAAATTTAATTTTTGTTTTATGGTCACAACAAACACCCACTCTTTCAAGGAAGCTAACATTTTTAATTCAAAATAATATCTACATGTACATAAACATGGACATTCAAAACGTATACCGGTAGGTAAAAATAAAAGCCACAAAATAAACAGTAGGCCTACATAAAAGAAACTTGTACCGTAATTAACGATGTATAAACCGCCCTCGTGTATTAACCGCACCCCTCTTTTTCGCCCTTAAAAAAAACGCGGGAAGGCCTTTCATTTAACTGCGAGGTGCAGCTGAATGTGTAAGATCATTAATGTAAATTAAAAAATTAAATTAAAACCGTTAATTACGGTATTCACATACCGGTATATCTATACAAAGACATACATGTACAACTATTACATGTACATAATTCATGTACTGTACGTACCAGTAGGCCTACAAGCCTAAAATGCCTTTGAGAGTTTCTAGTTTCTTAAAATATTGAAACTTAGTAAATATTCAGACCTAGAATTGTATCCATATACATGTAGACAAACATAGTTATGAAATATTATTAAATCCTAAACTACATGTACATGTAGACCTGAAATATGTACACAAAGATTTTGGGGGCCTAAATAAAATTTGTGCCATTTGTAAGACTTTGTTGTTTTGAATACCGGTAGTCTAGTAAATGGTCAAATGGTCAATAACTCTGCAGATACATGTATATGCCACTGACCTTTGTAAACAAAGCTCAGTTACATGTACATGGAAGGGGGCATAAATTTCAACTATTGATTGAAAATGTCATGGAGGGGGGCAGGGGCAGGGCATATATGCCTTCTCATTGAGGTGATGATCTTGTGGGGTGGAGCAAATTTAGGAATTTTGTTCCCCCCTCTTTCACAAAATCCGAATCCCCATTTGCATTGCCTACTCTGATATCTCTGATAGAGATGAATAACATCTGCACAGCAGGCAGCAATCCATTGCTCAAGGATATCTTCACTACCTGATGTATGAATTTTGATAGTCCGAACTAGATCTGCTTTAAATAGGTAGATAGTGTTTATTTTGATAGGAAGAGACCTTAGAAGCAAATTTAGTAAAGACCCACCACAGAGGAAGCCCACTTTGACAATCTTTGTTGATACAGACACCAAGCTAATGCATATCTCCATGCCGATAAGGTCGATACACTTTCCTTTAACAAGACCAAATGCATAGAACAGGGATACCGTTCCTATGGCACATTTCTGCAGAGACACTTGCACCAACTTCTGAACTAAAGGGTGTTTATAAGGGCCACTCCATTTCACTGATAATGATATACTTTTATAACAATATACTTTTCATTCATTATAATCTCTCAAAGGTTGAAGGAAGAGGCATTGGTTGGCATTCTTGGAAGGTTCCAATGCCATCAACACAAAAAAATTGGTGTGAAAAACTGATTTTCAATACCGGTAGTGTAAATCTACGAGATAGGACCTGATGGGACGATATTAAAAAATACTCAAAACAGCAGTCCTAAGCATCCTGGGCTAATTTTCTCAGATCAGAATTAGCAAGGCATTATGAAATCTTCAGCTGGATAATAAACTGAAGCAAAAATTTGTTATTACACTTGTCTTTTACTTGTATGATCCATCCTACTTTTCACTGCTATATCTTTCAATGGCACTTTATCAAACCATGGACTGGATCACCTTCAGAGTAACAGATACCCTTTCCATATTGCGTCCTAATTCTAAATCACTTCCAAAGTTCCTTTCATGAAACTTTAGACTGACTTGAAGTAATTTTATACTGCCCTCCAAAATACCACAGTCGTGCAATACCAGTGCAGTTGCCACGTGATCCTGCACTAGGCGTGCAGTATCACTACCCGGTACATACATGTATATGTGTAACCCGGAAGCGGCATACAGGTTCTGCATCATCAGTTACTGCATCTAGAGTGGCCTTTGGCATTGTTTCATTCTAAAGTAGGAGGACATCTGGTCCAAACCGGTAAAACCCCCCAAAACTTCAGGGCATCCTAAAATTTCATTACCCTGTCATACTGAGAGTTAAGACCTGCAGCGCTATAACTCTCAGTAGAAATGAGGTTTTTTAATTTAGAAGATCTTTAATAGAATACAATGTCAAGGTGCAATGCCTCAGTGGCAGATCAGTGGTCTCGTAAACCAGGAGATCTTGGGTTTGAAACCAAGTCGATGGCTAGTGCCTTTTGGTATGGCATTGATCCTCAATACCAAATCCCTCAAGGACTTTAATACAGCCATTAGTCTCCTTGATGCTTTAAAGGCACACTGTCCTACTTGTAGCTACTTGCTCCCTCTATATAGAAAACTTCCCAAATCGGTGCCTGTTAGTCCCCCATGATCCTTTTTTTCTTATGTTAAATGAGAGCTGAGTTAATGAGATAGCCACCTGTCACAGTGACCTCGATGGCTCGCTGTGTGGTCTAATCCCTTCTAGCTGCAGTAGTAACGCCTACCTTTAAACAAGTATACATCTACTGGTACATACATGCTTTCTTTAGCAGTCAATAAAAAACAAACCATCAGATCAAACAATTGACATGGAGTTTCGTAGAAATGAACAATGGATATTTGTTTGTTTCCTCATTTGAATGTAAAAGTTATGTGGGAAACTTGCTGGTTGCTACCAAATGAAAGTGTTTGGAGTGACATTCTACATGTATGTACATTACAAAAGGCTAAAGTATTAAATGAACACTCAATCACGCATAGAATTCATTTCTATCCATCTTCCTACAGTTTGTCAAACTTTAGGGAATAATTCAATTCAATTCAATTTTTTTTTTGTAGTTCATTCTTTTGGTTCTTGATTCTTTATCAGAGCAATCAATCTCAAAAAACAACCCAAAGAATACTTTTCAAATAGAAATAGAGTAATCACAAGAACACACATCCAAAATTTGTATTGTAGTTTCTACATACTGTATGTGCAACAAATGTACATGTACATGTATATCATATGAGGCCAAATTATTCATACTGAGGGTGAATAAACTGTAGTCCGTGCTGTCAAGTACAAATTAAATATTTTGATTAGGTCAGGAAATAAGTTGGCTCCCTGAACATCAACGTAATGTGAGGGGCATGTGGCATCAATAATGCATCTCCTATATCATAGTTCAATAACTTCAAACCGGAACGCCGAGAGTTCCTTTTAACGAGAAAACAAGATTGTTATAACCTTGGTGACGTCTCAAAGAATTTCCAAAAAACAATAACAGACCATACATGGAAGAGAGTTTACAGTCATGGGTAACATCCCATTTCATTATACACAAACGGTGGGAGGGGTGGATGAATGGGCAAGACTTGGATGGCAGAGTGAAATTAGCCGGAAAACAAATTGATAGCACATGTACAGTGTATGTATCTCATCAGTATTAAGGGAGAGGGCAGGGATCCATAATCATTTTTATTTCAGAAAGGGTCTGATTTTAAACTTTTCATGGTCTGCATACTTTACATCTTGGCCCCTTCTTGACCCCCCCCCCCCCCCCCCCCTTTCATTTGAAGGTACACATTCAAGTTTGGGGCCCATGTGCCCCAGTCACCTATTAGTGTCGAGCCAGGGTGGGGGGGGGGGTGCATTGGCCACCAACATAATCAATTTTTATTGAAATCCAAAGAAACTTGTTAAAATAAGAGTAAAATCAATGTGTTTTCTCATCACAAAAAAAATCAAAAGCAAGGGCACGTACTGCATTTCTCTACAGGATGAAGTGAAGTTCTTGAAACCCTTTTATCACTTTGGAAGAAACAATACATACATGTATCGGTAACACACAACTTCATAGAAGGAATTTGTAAAGGGAGACATATGTAGTCTTCACTACCTTTAGCTCTATGAGTGCGTATAATTTTTGTTATTAACATGTAAGTTTGATTGGAGAATTCCTACATTGAAACCAATATTGCAAGCCAAAGGGAGCCATTCAAATCTTGACTGGAACCTTCACTCACTCTAGGCCATAGAGACTGACCTTTTGAAATCCATGCCAGAGGGAAAGCGAGGATACATGGGCAGCTAGTGGATGCAAGTTCATTTTAATTGGGTAAAGAGAGAGAGAGAGAGAGAGAGAGAGAGAGAGAGAGAAGATTTCAATTTTTCATCAAAAGAATATCCGCCCACTCATCGATTGAGCTTACAGATCATCCTGTGGTTACATGTGCATATTTACAGAGCAAATGATGCAAATACATGACTGTGCTTTGCCAGAACATCAATTTGAAATATGAATTAATGTGCAGAAACATTAATTGATCAAGAAAAGAAAACAAATTGAGAAGAATGATCAAGGATGTAGATTTAATAAAGGATTTAGTTAACTTTTCTTATCTCTTTAGAATCGGTATCACTGATGCTTTTACTTTATTGATACACATTTGAATTTGAAAAGTATGTTTAGTCATAGTGGTATACTGAAAAAAACATGAAACTTTCAGGAATTTCACAAGTGGTTCAGATTTGCAACAGTTTCATGCAACAAATTAATTGAATCACATTTGACAAAGCATTAAACTTTGTAATTTGGGAACATTTCATGCAGTGAAAATGGTTGTCCTTAACAATTCACATTAAAAGTAATATGTAAAAAGGTACATTGTATGTAAATGGTCAAAACCAAATTTAATCTAAAATTTTCTCAGAGGACAGGCAAGAGATGTGCGTTACACTGGACTAATGTAGTTTATCTACAAAGTACCATCTCTCCCTAGTTCCTAAGGAGTGTGTCTTGGACTTAGTCAACACAAATTAGCAGATCAAATCCAAACATACGATTTCTAAGAAATGCACAAATAATTATGATGTCCAAACTTGATGGTTGTGTGCTCCCACATTGATTAATAAAAATAGAAAAAGAAAAGAAAAACAATTTCTTTACAACCCCCATCAACTACATCTAGAACAGCAGTCAGCAATAAATCCAGACCATACTCTGGAATGGATAAATATTTGCTCTACAATACGTGTACATGTACATGCAGGCCTACATGTTGTAATGTGGGGCAACACACCGCGCTGTGAGTACAGAGTTACACCTGGGGCTCAACCATTCAAATTACCCTGTTAATAGGGAGGCATGTTCATTTCACAATCAAATTATGCTTTCTGGCCTTGCTTCATTTCCGTCAGCTTCAGCCCCCCTCTAGACATGGGCCAATTCTCAACCATGTTCACACATCACACCAATTAAAACAAGAAACATATTAGGCATGTAAGAGGTGCTTATATTACTACCTCCTTATTAATAATAATAATAATAATAATAGTGGGTTCTTGTATAGCACTCATGTCAGTCAGATTTGACCCTCCTGGCGCTCCCGATTATTACCCTGGCTTTAGCACGGCTGTCATAGGGCGCTTTAGCCCTTCAAGGAATAAATTCCTACAGTATTTATACTCACATCTAAAATACAAATGGACAAATTTAATCAGCAAAGCACTTTTGCATTTTTGAATTGTGTGAACAATGGTACCACGACTACATGTACAAGTATTCGTACCCACAAAGTAAGGACATTTACACTGTACATGTGGGCCAACATTGTATAATTGCCTAACCCCCGGCCCCTACAGATACATGGACATGTTCATTTATATAGGGAGCACATTAATCTGCTTGGACACATTCAGGGTTTCATTAAAACCAATCAAGAACTAATTGGCAATTAATGAGAAATTCTAAAAGGCTTGCTTGAATAATTGGTTGTTTCACTGATCCAGATCGCACTAGTGTTTTGCTACAGATTTTCTCTCTTGAGAAAAAAAAGAGGAAAGAAAAGAAGCAACTCTCAGCTAAGAGAAAGAGTTTGTACAGGACAAAGGGCCGTTAACAGTAATTCCATAACAAATTCAATTTCAAAACTGTTATGAATGATGGAATGGCTTTAATTTGGATTTAACACATTCAATGTTATTCAATGTACTGTACATGAATGTTAAGTCTCCCGCACCACCCTCCCACACCCCCCCCCCCCCTTACCCCACCCACCCCTCTCCACTCCCACACATTCATTACGCTCTACAAAAAAATGTCTACTTCAAGTACAAAATTCAGGTCCTTTGATCACTTTCACAATTATTCATCAAAAATAAGAAAACTGGAGGCTATGCTGGGGCCACTATGTGTGTATTCCATATTAATACATGTAAATTAACCATGGACTCGGAAATAACTTGTAGGTCACACTGCGATGAAGGAAGTGTCTGTACATGTACATGTACATGTTGGACTAGATGTACCTGTACATGTGAAGTACATGTACTCGATTTTTAATACATGTAAAATAAAAAAACAATAGACAGTTTTTGTTTTGTTTTCTTTATAATAATTATGTAACTAGATCAAGCTGTAAATAGAAGTGTACCCTTGTGATTTTTTTAGTCCTTATACACGTACACAAGTCTTTCATTTGGAACACATTGTGTGTGCCATTGTGCATTGGCATTAGGGCTGTATAGATTTGAGAAACCTTAATAATGTCTAAACCTGCAGATCAATGGTAGTCCCAGTAACAGTATTGATTTTCTGTTGCCTTGCAAGTTCTTTGACACATTCAGTGGCATTGAAAGCTTAAAGGGAATGGGAGGGGAAGGGGAAATGGACATCAAGCACAAGAATGAGCACTTGCCTTTTTTAAAGTAGATCATTCTAGGTATCTTTCATACCAACTTTTTGTTTGACACATTAAGTGGCATTTGATGCTTGAAGGGAAGGGAAGGGAAAGGGGGAAGGGAAGGGAAAGGGGGAAGGGGAGGGAAAGGGGGAAGGGGAGGGAAAGGGGGAAGGGGAGGGAAAGGGGGAAGGGGAGGGGAAGGGGGAAAGGGAAGGGGAGGGAAGGGGAAGGGGAGGGAAAAGGGAAGGGGGGAGGGAAAAGGGAAGGGGGAGGGGAGGGGAGGGGAGGGGAGGGAAGGGGAGGGAATGGGGAAGGAAGGGGGAAGGGGAGCAAAGGGGGAAGGGGGAAGTGAAGGGGGGGGGGGGGAGTACAAACATTTGCATTTTTCTAAGTACCGGTAGACCATTCTAGGTATCTTTCAAGTTTCATACCAACTTTTTGTTGGACACCTTAAGTAGCATTTGATGCTTGAAGGGAAGGGGGAGGAAGGGGGAAGTGGAAGGGAAGGGGAGGGGATGGGGAGGGGGGGGGGGGAAGGGGAGGGGAGGAGAGGGAAGGGGAGGACAGGGGAAGGGGAGGGGAAAGAAGGAAATGGACATCAAGTACAAGCACTTGCCCATTTTTAAGGAGACCATTCTGAGTTTTTTCATACCAACTTTATGTTTGACACATTAAGTGGTATTTGATGTTTGAAGGGAAGGGGGAGGAAGAGAGAAGGGAGGGGAAGGGGGCAAATGGACATTAAGTACAAGCACTTGCCCATTTTTAAGTAGACCACTCTAGGTATCTTTCATACCAAATTTTTTTTTGACACATTAAGTCGCATTTGATGCTTGAAGGGAAGGGAAGGGGAGGGGAAGGGGAGGGGAAGGGGAGGGGAAGGGGAGGGGAAGGGGAGGGGGAAGGGGAGGGGGAGGGGGAAGGGGAGGGGAAGGGGAGGGGGAAGGGGAGGGGGAAGGGGAGGGAAGGGGAGGGAAGGGGAGGGAAGGGGAGGGAAGGGGAGGGAAGGGAAGGGGAAGGGGAGAGGAAGGGGAGGGGAGGGGGGGGAGGGGGAACGGACATAAAGTAAAAGCGTTTGCAACTTTGCATATTAAGGGCAGTCTAGGTACCTTCCATACTGGTCAACATTTTCTATGACATAAACTTATATAAATGCTAAATTTAGCCAAACAACATAACTTCGCGTGTACGTCTTTTTCGTCGATTCCGACAGAAATTGGATGAATATTACAAAGCTTTTGTTTTTGAATTAATATCCAACCATAATGGTGAAAAACGATCCCAAAGGGAAAATTGAAAAATCGTTCAGACACCTTATGTATGTGTGTGTGTGTAGCCTTAAGGGCTCTCTCGAAATGTTTTTTATGATATTACCGGTATTCGATATCGTAAAAAACATTTTGAGAGAGCCCTTAAGGCTATGTGAGTATGTGTGTGTATTTGGTTTTTACAGACGTGTATCAATCAGATATGATTATTTACGTCTGGGGACCAACCTTTAAACGTCACCATCCGAAAGACGCGACTCATTTTCGAACCTGCGTCCTCAGCTAAATCAGTTTGTAACTTCCACTGTTAGCTGGATTACAGGCGCACGCCACAACGCCTAGTCTCGAAATTGCTCGAGCGGATCGTCCACTGCAACTTATCCTTTATTTTACATAACCTGTCAAAATCTACTTAACGACCTACAGAAAGCCATTTAATTTATGGAACCTTGGCTGACTCACAGTGCCGACGATCTCCGACCTGAGGGGTGGAAGGTTACACCTTTAGTTTTTACAAGAGAGATTCGCGAATTGGAGCACGTTATTTATCGTTTTTAGCGCTCAATGTCAATGCTTTTGTTCTACGTGCTACAGTGGTGAAGTACACTTAACCCTGAGTAGATCTATACTGACGCAACCGAAACCAAAACCAAAACAGAAACTTAATTTCCCTCAGCTCAGTGGCATGGCTGGTGCTAGACCGAAAGCTTCAGTCTCTATAATCGTCGGTTGTTCCACTGAGACTACGTCTGGCTCCACTAGACCTCCGGTTATAGAGACTGAACGACTGCCTATGCCAGCCTGTGTTGAAGATATTCGGCTAGATTTTAGCCGCTAGGCCCCTCCCACAAACATGACAAACTTGCCACGGCCGTATTGTTATGCCCCCAAAATCCCCCGAAATGTCATTTTACCTCGTGTATATCCAATTTTGAATTAGGCCTAGGCTATAATACATCGGTTCCACTTACTAACTTTATTGATATAATCCGTTTAATGGTCCCTTTTAAGGAAATTATGGGTCAAAATCGACATCCATGTTGAAAATCTTGCAAGCCGTGTTTAAACTCTCGCTGCCGTCAATCTCATCCCTTCTAGTCTACGCCGAAGGCAAAATGATTATGAAGGAAAAACTGTGCGCCATCTACACGTTCGTAATGGCGTTATCACAGTTTTTCCTTCATAATCATACAGTGGTGAAGTACACTTAACCCTGAGTAGATCTATACTGACGCAACCGAAACCAAAACCAAAACAGAAACTTAATTTCCCTCAGCTCAGTGGCATGGCTGGTGCTAGACCGAAAGCTTCAGTCTCTATAATCGTCGGTTGTTCCACTGAGACTATTCCTTCATGATTATGAAGGAAAAACTGTGCGCCATCTACACGTTCGTAATGGCGTTATCACAGTTTTTCCTTCATAATCATTTTGCCTTCGGCGTAGACTAGAAGGGATGAGATTGACGGCAGCGAGAGTTTTAACACGGCTTGCAAGATTTTCAACATGGATGTCGATTTTGACCCATAATTTCCTTAAAAGGGACCATTAAACGGATTATATCAATAAAGTTAGTAAGTGGAACCGATGTATTATAGCCTAGGCCTAATTCAAAATTGGATATACACGAGGTAAAATGACATTTCGGGGGATTTTGGGGGCATAACAATACGGCCGTGGCAAGTTTGTCACGTTTGTGGGAGGGGCCTAGCGGCTAAAATCTAGCCGAATATCTTCAACACAGGCTGGCATAGGCAGTCGTTCAGTCTCTATAACCGGAGGTCTAGTGGAGCCAGACGTAGTCTCAGTGGAACAACCGACGATTATAGAGACTGAAGCTTTCGGTCTAGGCTGGTGCATATTTCAGACATAATTCACTGTGCAGTGCATGCATACCGAAGTGAGCAAAATCTCTTTGCATTTGCTTTGGCACTTCCATTTTCAAATCAAATCATTATCATGTTCAACTTTTGTCATGCTTGTACATTTGTCTGTTTCATCTCCATGTTCAAAGTTTTGGTAATTAAGGTAAAGCCACACTTACTAACCAGCGTAGTGAATCCGCAGAATTATCAAATGGGTTCCAAACATTTATTTTCAGATCAACTTGCAGAACTTCACGACGTCAATCATCCGCCATCAGCTGCTGCAAAGCAGAAAATCGGTGAAGATGGGTTAGTCTACTATTCAAGTCTTTTTACATTATTTTTCATTTATTGTTTTTAAGCGTGCGTGTGTGTCCCTGAGATGGACTCATAATTATTAAAGTCCTCATAATAGTGTACGTCTTGGAAGCTCCGTGCGTTCTCAGGAGGTGAGAGGGGCTGCCATTTTTTTTTTTTTTTTTGGGGGGGGGGGGGGGGGCAGGGAGGCACAGTCCCCCACATTTTTCAGCGCTCCCCAAAAGCCCCTTTAAATTTGTAAGAAGTGCCACCTTTTACATGGATAAAGTGCCCCTTCTTCTTTTAAAAGTGCCCCTATTACTTTTAGAAGTGCCCCTTCCCCTTTTCACCTCTGATAAGTGCCCCTTTTATTTTGACATGGTACCTCATTTTCCTACAATTTCCCGTTTTCTTTTTTCTAATTAGTGCCCTTTTTAATCTCTAGTAAGTCCCCCTTTCAGGTACGAAAAGTGCCCGTTTTTATTTTTGGTAAGTACCCCCTTCATGCACCTCTGATGCTGAGAGGTGCCTCTTTTACTTTGACAAGTGCCCCTTTTCCTATGTCTAAGAAGTTCCCATTTAAATAACTACCACTTTTACTCGGAAAAAAAAGCGTACCTTTTATTTTCATATGTGTCCCTTTTCCTTTCAAATAAGTGCCCCTTTTTCTTGTGATAAGTGCACCCATTTAAAAAAGAGCTCTTTCCCCTTCTCATAAGTGCCCCTTTTCACATATGAAAAGTGTCCCTTTTCATCTCTGGTAATGACCATTTTCAGGTACGAGAAGTTACTCCTTTTCAATTCAAAAAAGTGCCCCCTTCATCTCCGATAATTGCTCCTATTCACCTCTCATAAATACCCATTTTATTTTGACACGTGCCCATTTTCCGTTCTAATGAATGCTCTTTATCCTTCTTAAAAGTGCCCTTTCCCCTTCTCATAGTTATGTATAATCAGGCGCGTACGCAGGATTTTTTCAAGGGGGGGGTTTTAACATTTATAAATCGGGCCGAAAATTTCGCAACGACTCAGCCGACCGCTGAATAAGCGGGGGGGGGGGTAAGAGGACACTTTTTTTTTTTTTTTTTTTGGTCCCAAAAAAATCGCAACGACTCAGCCGACCGCTGAATAAGCGGGGGGGGGGGGGGGGGGGGGGTAAGAGGACACTTTTTTTTTTTTTTTTTGTCTCGAAATTTGAAAATTTGACATGTTGCTCCGTTGGGGGGGGGGTGAGGTCACTTGTTTAGGTCATCCATGGGAATTTTTTTTTTTTTTTTTATTTTTTTTTTAAATAATAATTAAAAAAAAAAAAAAAAAAAAAAAAAGCCCAAAGGGGGGGGTTTTAGGGTTTTTTAGGGGGGGTTTATACACATTAAAATACCAAAGGGGGGGGGGGGGTTTAACCCCCCAAACCCCCCCCCCCCCTGCGTACGCGCCTGTGTATAATAATAATAATAATTTAAGATTTGTATAGCGCACATATCTGCCTATAATGGCACTCAAGGCGCACCAAAAAGATTCAAAAATACACAAATTAAAATTAACAAACTAATAATAAATTAACAAATACAAAAACAAATGCAAATTACAGATTCAGTAAGACATTGAAAAGTTCATGAGAGTTAATCATATTTTTCCTTCATAAGGTGGGTCTTTAGATTCTTGTGAAATAGTTCAATTGGTTTACTTAGTTTAATGTATGAAGGGAGTGCATTCCACAAACGCGGGGCTGCTACAGAGAAAGAACTGTCGCCCCAAGACCGCCTCGTTCAAGCTTCCTGGAACTGGTGGACATCTCCTGAACGTAGACCAAGTCTAGAGGATCTCTTCTCCTCCAGTAGATCTGACAAGTATAATGGTGTCTGGTTGGTTTTTGTTTAAAAAAAAAAACCCTTTTCAACTCTGATAAGTGCCCCATTTATTCTAACATGTGCCTCTTTTTCTTTTTAATATGAGCCACTTCCCCCTTCTCATAAGAGTCTCCTTTCTCCTATAAAAATGCTCCTATTAAAATCCGATTGGTGCCCCTTTTTTCAACAAATGCACATTTTCCTTTATTATAGCTGCCCCTTTTTCATTCTCAAAAGTGCCCCTTTTAAAAACTGGTAAGTGCCCCTTTTAAGGTGCGCTAAGTGCCCCTTTTCACCTCTAAAAATTCCCCTTTTTACTAATGATACGTGCCCCCTTTTTCTTTCTAATAAGGGACCTATCCCATTTTCATAAATGCCCCCTTTTCACCTCGAATGCCCCTATATTCTATATCAAAATCCCCTGCCGCAAAATCATGTATTTTACATGAAACCAATACCCCTGATCAAAGAGCAGGGCTTAAATTAATCCAAGGCCACCAAGGCCATGGCCATGGATGCCCCTTTGAGTGGCCTCAACTTGGCATTGGAGATTTTTTGTGCCCTTTCCAATTCTTCCTATTTGTGCTGTAATATAGGAATGTGCCCTACAGAAAAGTGGCCTTGCCCTAAAAATATTGAAATTTAAGGCCCGAAAGAGGAAAGCATTAATTCAAAATTATAGTTTAAACATGATAATATAGCAACCACAAATAAGAAACAAACGTAATTTGTCTCATTTAGAAAATAAAGGCTTCGATCATCCCGGGGCTTCATCTCCGGCTTCATCTTCATTCGATATAACTGAGTTGATTGTAGTCTGTACTTTGTTCCAATATGTTATAAATTATAATATGTAATAGAGATACTAGTACTACAGAACAAAATATAGAGGGGGGGGGGGGGGGGGGTTATAACAATATTAATTCATTCAATATAATTGAGATTACTGTATTTTGTACTCTGTAATTGGTTCCAATATGTTATATATTACAATTTGTATGAATTAATATTATTTATTGAGTGAATACAATAAAGAATATTACAAAACAAAAAAACTATGGGAGGGGGGGGGCAGAATAACTTATATCTTCATTCGATATTACTAAGATTGATTATACTCTGTGCGGGTTTTTTCCCCCCATTATGTTATATAGTTAAATGATGTATGATTCGATGTTATGTATTGAATGATATAATGTAACACAGATGTACATGTATGAATTGATTGATGTATTGCATGAACACAATAAAGAACATTACAAAACAAAAAAAAATCTTCAGAACAGAAGTTCATACCATCACTTCCTTCACTACTCCATTAAGTGGAAACCCCTGGAATAGAGACTAGTTAAATTAAATGCCGAATGCAACTTGTACCAGTCCCACGTATTGGATACCGTCGAGGGATAGATAAGAAAAGTGAACAATTAAAGATACAGGTAGATATAAACAGTAATTTTTCTATTTTACTTTGATTATGTGCATTATTATAATCAGGATGATAATAGGAATCAGTTGAGTAGGCCTAGATCTAGTCTGACACTTGAGAGTGAGTGCCTGAGCCTGAGGCATGAGGATGAGTTAGCTGAGCGCTGAGCTGAGACCTGAGTCATGAGTGTTGATGGTGTGAATGTGGCACTGCAGTGTGAGTGAGTGAGCACAGTTCTACTAGGTCTACTTCTACATACACTACTTCTTATTGAACTGCTGCTACTAATTCTACTCTACTTCTACTACTTTATTACTTCTGCTTTTGCTTTAGTTTCTTTTTCTACCACTCTCCGTCTAATAACAGGTTTCAAGTTTCATACAATAATTAATAGTTTTTCTTCAAGAAGCAAGGATATTATTATACAGATTACAGAGCTACCAAGTATCACGCATTAGGCGTGACATCACGCATTTCGAGGGTCTGAAAATGCTCTTACGCACAACGCGCTCGCTAGATTTTGAAAAAACGCTATACCTTATACGTGTGTTATACCCTCGCACGCGCGCTCGCGCACCGAATCATGAAAATGTCACGCATTGCCGATCATTGAACTTGGCGTCTCTGTACTATAGACTATTGGTCTAGACAGAAATACTGTCTGGTAATATGGGTCATTTCTTTAATAAAACTGACATTTGTTGACATTCTCCCCATATATAACGTCAGAGGAGCCAGATGCAATCTCAGCGGAACAACCATCGATATCAGAGACTGAAGCTTTCGGTCTAATAATAATATTGGTCTCACTCACCAGTCATGCAGACTCAAGTCTAAGGAATATCCTCAGCTCCTGCAATTGCTAGTAAATGCTGCCCTTACAAACCCATGCAAGGCTCTGCAGTATTATTTAATTACCATAAACTAATACATCTCGAAATAACTTGAAACAGTAAAAAAAAACTCTTATCTTTGACATTTGCTGATTGATTCTTTTATCATTTCAATGCAAAATGCAAATGTTTACATGTATCTTTTTCAATCCTATTTTAAAAGGCCTCTCGAGTTGACCAGAGGAGACAAAATGTAGCATGGGCGTCAGGCGCCTGATCTGCTGCAGGAGACGAAGACGGTCAAGCTACCTATGCGTGCTTGCCTTCTTCGCTATCATCTATTTCATCTTCCAGGGGACCTCATTGAGGGCACTCAACAACAACAATGCAGAGAAAGCGGCTGAGGAGAAATCTAAGATGGGTACGTAAGAAACTACTTAGGAGGTGACCCACATTGGGTTTGTGTAGGAAAGTGACCTGGGGGTGTTTCATTAAGTTGGACTTAAATGTTATGGGGAGCCATTTGTAGCCTTAAAATATATTCAAAAGCAAAAATTTAAGTATTTTAGACTTTTCATAAATTCCACATCAAGAACATGAAGTCTCCTTGATAATAGAAAATATGAATGATTTGAATCAACATTTTATGCCTTTTGAAATAACTTGTACAGAATATTTCCATAGATGCTAATGGCTAGAGATACGATCAACTTAGGATCTTTGTGAAACACCCCCCTGGAGCAATTAGCACCAGTTCTGGTAGTCTTATCAATGATGACAGTCACATAATTGATATCATCTAATTATGATAAAAATGCTCAAATTAAAATTTAAAAAATCTGTAATGAATTCCAAGCAGGTCATTTCATTTGGGAAGAAGATTTCAAACTAAAATGTTATATGATATATGTAGGACATCCTGGCTTATAAATACCATCAGGCTCATTCAGACATTGCATGTAAGGCAAGATGGGATGATAAAAACCCAGCTGCAGTGCACCCAACAATGGTTTCTACGCGTAGGCCTACTCTCTTACCTGTGTGTTATAAATAAGATAGAAAATGTCAAGTGTAGTTCGCTTAAAGGTAATACAAAGTTTTGGTATGGGGTCATGAATTTGGTTCAAATGAACATATTGGAAGCATATACGATCCTACAATATTCAGTGATCGTTGTCGCGGTCGAAATCGACTCTAAAGTTATGAAATTGTAAATAATAAACACTTTATGTTGAATAGCTCCCTCTCAAGGTCAATATATTAATTAAGCTGTAAAACAATGTTTATTGACTAAAATTGACTGATTAGCTATTCTCGTTCGGAAATTATATACCACAACTACATACTCTGAGATTTTCATGGTCGCAGCTACCATTGAACGGCCGTAGGAGCAATTTGAAATTTATCAAAATTTACCGGGAGCACCGGTAAATCTTTATAATCAATTTTTCTCGAAAGCAGAAGTGTTTTAGGGGCTAAAATTTCTGGGATTTTTAATACATCCACAGGGGCATCCAAATATATTAAAATTGTAAAGAATCACTATCCACCCATTTTTCAAAATTTCCCAAAACTTTGTAATACCTTTAAGTAGGCTTTTTTAAAACCTGCATATATAATTAAAGGTTTGCTAAGAAAATGAGCATATTAAATCTTTGTTCTTAAGTTATAAATGGGAGGTATGTGGTCATTTGGTGTCCCTTCAAATACATTACCAAATATTGCTGAGTTATGAAAATAAATTAATAAAATTAATATAAAATGTATCATTTTTCTTCATATTTGGTCTGATCCGAGATCGGGGTGACATTTCTTCCTTTGCTTGTTAACCATTTGTTAAATACGTTTGTTTTAGAAGGAGATAGCATTGAAGTCAAGCACGAGAAATCACCCACAATCCTCGGGGTGAGGTCAGATGACTTACTCCACTACGTAGCAGACGAGGATGGAATGTTTCATTGCATCGATGGATCAGACAAGGTGCCCATGATGGCTGTCAACGACGAGTACTGTGATTGCCCGTCGGATGGATCAGATGAACCAGGAACAGACGCTTGTCCTAATGCAAGGTAGTGATCGATAGCTCATTAATTAAAGAGGGTGTAGCATGGCAAATACTGGTTAACGCCATCTATGACTTCTTTTGGACAACTGCACGTAAACGAATGGACTTGATTATAACGGTCAGTATGTGCATAGCGTTCGCGAAACAGACCAAGGTTCTCCTCACACTTTGGTTTCATGTATGTTGCACGTACGTGAGTACTGCGGTCGCGTCGTCCGTAGTCATATTATACCCGAGTCAGGCCACGGGAAAGACACATAGTCTCGTCATGCTACACCCCCTTTAAGGATATTAATCAATTCATTGATGTTCTAGTAAGAATAGTTTTTTCCTCTTTTGGGGGGTAGGGGAAGGGGAGGGTCATTAATTATGATTTTTGGTTGTTTAAAACTCATATCCATCAAAAGTGAAATAACAAGCAGTTATAAATTAAAAAAAACACATAATAGCTAGGTCTACCCCTTCCAGCACACTTACTAAGAATCCCTGTTTTCCATATCATACATTGCAGGTTATATAGATGACAGATTCCTTTAAAATGCAGCAGAATAACTGATATTTTTGCTGCAAATATTTGAATCTTCATGCACATTGAAATATGAACCTTTATTTGTTGCATGTGCACCAAATCATCCAAATGGTAAACAAAGGTGAAAAGCTTCACTTCCTAACTGGATGTAAAATTTCATGTCACCTAATGCAATCATGTCATAGATAATGGTATTCATCATTGCCTCAGAAGTCATAATAATTGTACACCTGCCTATAAAAATCACATTTGTGTCAAATTATGCAATGGATATCCCCATTGATATGCTGTATTATGAGCAGCTGTTCAGCTGTAAGGCATTTGATGTCAGTAGAAGAGAGAGAGTCTAGAGAGAGTTTGCTTCATTACGCTCCTGGAAAAATGATGAATACAGAGAGGAAAGGGCAGTCACTTCACTTTAAACTCTTCTTTTTTTTCTTTCTTTTTCTTTTTGGGAGGGGAGGGGGAGGGGGAGGGACCTTAACCCATTCCCTGCGTTGACTGTTGTTTAACTGTTTAATCTGTTCAGACTGAAAATGGCTATGAAGTATGTATGAACAGGTATTTCCGCTGTGAACTTTATTACCATAGGATGTATTTCATGCCCTATCAAACACTGAAGCTATTCATTGTATATGATAAAATGTAATTCATTTAATGTTTTTATGTTTAAAAAAATAATGTGATTGCACAAGAATTGTCACTTCTTCCTTTGTTTTGGGGCCTTAGATATTTTAGTATATCTGTTCATATACATGTATATACCTAGTCGGCCTTCACATAAAATACAGTGATATTTTTAGCTTACTAATCATTAACAGTGGTAAATATACACGTTTCTTTCTATTGGCTCATAGTAAAAAAATATGTCAATAGAACGTAGTCAAATTTTAATCATGCACACTGTAGCAGAAGCCATTTAAGAAACTCTGTTTTGCTTGTCTCCGTATAATCACTCTCTATAGTTTATTGTAACTACAAATGAAAAAATTAAAACTGTTTGTTTTTTCCTCAGGTTTTATTGTGTTCACAGCAACCAATTCCTGCCATCTGGCAAGGTGAATGATGGGATATGTGACTGCTGCGATGGAAGTGATGAGTGGAAGATTGGCCTAGGGTCAGTGAAGGTCAAAGGTCAGTGTACCAAAAAGTTTCACCAATCACATGAGAATATCTGGTAAAAGTGATGCTGTCCAGTTATCATGCACCTTTTGCCATTGTTAAGAACTGGTATACAGAAAAGGAGAAGGAAAGGATTGTGTTTGTCAGCCGAGATTTGATACATGTAGGTATGGTTTTCTTGAAATCATCAATGCATGAAATCAACCATCTAGTCAGGTGCTTTTTTGTGGTAGAAGTCATCATAGGTTTTTGTATGGATTCCATAACCATTAGAGATATCATGAATACTGGTAAAGAATTTATGCAGTTATACATTCTAATTGTTACATTATGTTATTAAACTACATAATACTATATGTTGCTGTTTGTGAATTTCAAGAATCATTTAATTTATTTGATTTTAATCACTTACATAAAAAAGACTTGAGGAGGAAGCGTTATTTATAGGTGAGGATGCTGTGGATTAATAATACTACTAATAAAACTTTACAGATATTGACTGATCAACTGAAACGATCTTCTACTTGTGCATGCACAAAGTAGAACCAAAAATCTCTTCATTAAACATTGTTGATCTCTGTTAATATTTCTAATTAATCTATTCAACGTATATTTTGGTTTTCATAGGCTTTCCTTTAAGCGACGCCATTCAGCATGCACCGTGTGTGG